>BAUE01088318.1:0-14829 GCA_000787875.1 Solanum virginianum | reverse complement strand
TCGTAGTAAGGTCTGGTATGATTATGTGGTTCGGGTGTCCTTATAGGGTACTAGTCGCGGGCCGTAGGTCGGGTCGTGACAGCAATAGTCTATGGGTGCTGGCCACGTCTAGGGTACTCTCTTCGGGTGTGATAATACTGGTCCCTATCCTACGAACACGGAGCACAAGAGAGGCTGCACCATATTTTCAGAAACCAGCAATTTTTAAGACTTATAACGGACCTCTCAGGGTTTCTTTTGGTTCAGAACTCGATACACACAAACCAAACATGTGATTCTACTAGAAATGATGTTCCAAACTCGATGAAGCTATCAGAATTTCATTATGAGGTCTTCATGACCTGGAACATGTAAAGCTCATTAAAACTAGTTAAAAACTCAAATACTCACAATAACCTCGAAATCTCTAAAAATTACGAGACCATTTCTAGCGTTAGTTTCATCACCCGAAACTACTAAAACTATCAAATTTTAATTAGAGCTTCCAAACTCCGAATGTTGATCAAAGTCAAACTATGATCAAATTTCAATTGAAAATCACAACTTTGGGTCCAAAATCTTCAGTGTAACTCCAAATTTAGTTTCATAAGTCCTCCTAGACCAGATTCTACATTCCGGAGCTGATGGAATAGATAGAATCAATTTCGACACCCAAAACTTAAAATGACCTCAAAACTCAAAATTTCAAGCTTTAAGCTTTTAAAATCTCTTTCTTTAGCAAAATTCCAATTTTTCACAAAGTTTTTGCAAATTCGACTTTTCAACTCATTCAAAAATGGCTCAAAGCAACTTTTAGGAAGAGAAAAATGGTAACCTAATTGGAAATACCAAAAATGACCTTTAAGATCATTATATCATCCATCACTAAAAATAATGTTGTTCCTCAAACACAAGGTAAGGGAACATACCAAAGAGGTGAGGGTATTGGGCCCGGATATCCGACTTCATGTCCCGAGTAGCCTCGCTCACTAGTTGATGGCACAACTAAACCTTCACTGAAGCTATCTCTTTTGCTTTTAACTTCCTAACCTATCTGTCCAAAATAGTCATAGGCTCCTCCTCACAGGATCAACTTGATCAAATCTCCTACCTTAGGCACACAAATCTTGCCTCCGATCCTTAATACACCCTTTTAATCAAGATTGGCTTCCTTAGCCTCTCCTCTAATCACCTTGTCATGAATCGGACATAGTTTTTCATCCTCAAACTGAGGAATGAGCTTCCACACATGCAAGCACACCACCATTCGTAGAAATCTTCAATCTCACCAACCCATTAGCTAATCTCATCCCTAATCTAAGGTTTCTCTTTAACCTAAATAGCTACGGGACTCCCCATGCTAGAAGCCTTTCTACTCAGAGTATCAGCCACCACATTGGCTTTACCAGGTGATACAAGATGGTCAAATCATAGTCCTTTAGGAGCTCAATACACCTCCCTTGTCCAAATTCAAGTCTTTCTAAATAAAAATGTATTGTTAGCTGCGATGCTCGGTGAAGATATCATAATGAATAATGCCTCCATATCTTCAACACAAATATAATAGCTGCCAACTCTAAGCCATGGATAGGATAATTCTTCTCAGGAGTCTTCAACTGCCTAGAGGCATAGGCAATCACCTTCTATTTTTGCATCAAGATTCCACCCAAGAAAACCCCTGATGCAGCACAATATACTTTAAAGCCAACACCCTCTTATGGTAAGTTCAGAATAGGAGCTGTGGTCAATAGTACCTTAAGATTTTGGAAGCTCTCCTTACACTCATCCGACCAATAGAATGGAATATTCTTTTGAGTGAGCCTGGTCAATAGAGATGCTACAAAGAAAAACCCTGAATGAACCACCTATAATAACCAGGTCAGCCTATAAAACTACAAATCTCAGTAGCCAAAGTAGGTGTAGTTCAACCCTGAACCACCTCAATCTTTACTAGATGAACTCGAATACTCTCTCTTGACATAATATGACCTATAAATGCCACTGAACTCAGCCAGAACTCACACTTGGAGAACTTAACATACGACTTCTTCTCTCTAAGACACTGAAGCACAATCCTCAAGTGTTGCTCATGGTCCACTTTGGTCTCAGAGTAGACCAATATATCATCAATGAAGACAATAACAAAAGAATCCAAATATGAATAGAATACACCATTCATCAACTCCATAAATATTACTGGGGATTTGAAACTCATAGTGCCCATACCCCATCTGTAAAGTTGTCTTAGGAATGTCAAAAGCCTTTATCCTCAGCTGATGCTATCCAGATCTCAAATCAATCTTAGAAAACATGGCAACACCCTGAAGCTGGTCAAATACATTATCAACCCTAGGTAGATGATACTTGTTCATGATTGTCACCTTATTCAGCTATCGATAATCAATACACATTCTCCTAGAACCATCCTTTTTCTTCACAAACAAGATAGACGCACCCCATGGTGATACACTAGGGCATATGAACCCTTTACTTAACAAATCTTTGAGCTACTTTTTTTAACTCTTACAACTTAGCTAGAGCCATATGGTATGAAGGAATAGAAATGGGCTTAGTGCCTGGCTCAAGAACAATGGCAAAGTCAATATCCCTGTCAAGAGGAACTCTAGGAAAGTCTATAGGAAACACATCAAGAAACAACCAAACAATAGGAATAGACTCCATTAATGGTGGATCAATGCTGGTATCATGAATGAATGTCAAATACGCAAGTCAACCTTGATCCACTAGTTTCAAGAAATGACTTTGTCGGGGTAGGAACCACTCGAACCTCACCATATAATACTCGATGTAGTCAAAATGGCTAATGTTACAATCTTAGCATAAAAATCAAGAATAGCCCGATAAGGAGAATTCCAATCAATCTCTAGTATAACATTTAAATCAATCATATCAAGAATAATCATGTCCACCCAAGTATCATAGCCATCCAAAGAGACAAGGTAGGATCGGTAAATCGATTCACCATTAAAGGACCACCTATTGGGGTAGACACATGTACGACATAAGCATACACTCATGTAATAAATCAAGCTCAGTAGAGAAATATATAGATATAGAAGAATATGTGGATCTGAGATCAAATAATATCGATGCAGGCTTATGACTGACTAGTATAATACATGTAATAACAATATCTGACGCCTCAGCCTCGAGCCTACAGGGAAAAGTATAAAAATTACCACCTCTAGCCTAGATGCCTGAGTAGGACCTCTACCTCCCTATTGTCCCACTGCATCACTTGTACCCCTACCCAGAGTACACCTACCTCTACTTGGCTTCCCCCTACTATGACCCCTAATTTGAGAAATGTATTTCTAGCTGGAGGAGTCTGATCTTTGTCGGTGTAAGAGTCTAATGAGGGAATGTCTAAGCACATGGTTTGGCAAGCCACACCCATAACATAACCTTGGGTAAGAAGAGTGTTGAGAAGATAGAGGGGGAATACTATCGCTACCTTGGCCCACAGGCCTCTACTGAGAGCTAGATGGTCCCTAACTCTAACCATGAGAACTACGAGGGCCCTCACCACCCTACAAAGCTAGCAAAGAAGCATGAAATGGACCTCAGTGCTGAGAAGTACCATCCTCTTAATGGAAATCTCTACCCCCGATGAGGTGCCTATGAAGTGACCCGATGCTCAGACCCTTTTGGGGTTTCTAAACTCCTCTCTAAGCAGCAACTCTACCTCCTTGGCTTTACCCATTATAGTCTAAAAGAAAGCACACTCGCAAAAAGACCTGAACACATAGGAACGAATGGAGAATGCCAATCCCTTCACAAATCTATGTATCCTCTCTACCTTTGTAGGTATCAATGACAAGGAATGCCAAAAAAGCTGGTAGAATCTAGCCTCATACTTAGCTACTGTCACGCCTCCTCGTCTCAAAGTCTTAAATCTGGACGTGCTCTCCTCTCGAACACTTCGAGAGATGAACTGCTTCTGAAATACCTCTGAAAATACCTTCCACTCAACTGGTGGGGACCCTACTGTGCTTTACAGCCGCCACTCCTGACCCGTTCCTCGCAACTATAAGGTAACAAATTTAAACCCCCATGAATCCACTAGTCCCACGGCCTCCAACATCTCATAACTCAAGGTAAAGAACTCGTAAGCATCCTCTCCTTTACTATCCTGGAACTAGGGTGGTTTCATCTTCTAAATTCGCTCACATCTCTGTTAATAGTCTTTTGCCAATATCAACTTATGCGTAACTTGGTTTGGAGGAACCATCTGTACTGGTGTATCAACTGGCACATGAGTAGGCATATAAGATGTCTAGCCCAATGAAATATACTCATATAAATCATACTGCTGCTTCGGCACTTGAGGAGCAGGGACCTCACCTCTAGTTGGTCCCTGTGGTACGCCTCGGGCAATAGTCTCAAGGATGCCTATCATTCTCTAAAAAGTGTCCTGAAGAGTAAAAGAATACTTGGCCTTTAGAGGAAACTGGTGATGCCTAAGCTCAACTAGAGGCTCAAGTGAGACAGCTCTATCATAATCTCTTGGAGGCGCTAAACCTCGAGCACATCCTTGGGTCCTAGCTAGAATCTCAATAGTAGCCTCACGAGTTGGCTCCTCAGTTCTTCCTATAGATAAGGGTCTGGTCTTGTCCATCTACCAAAAGAATACATAATATATACTCAACAACCCGACAATAACCACACATGATAGGATTTGAAAGAATAAAAGAAAATTTTCTAACAGTCTCTGTAGTTTCTCAAAGATAAGTAATAGACGTCTCTGTATTGATCCTAAGACTCTACTCGACTAGGCTTATACACAAGTGAGACATATGAACCTGGGGATCTGATCCCAAATTATTACGATCCAATAATAGGTGTGATGGTACTTACCTAACCCACCAAGACAAGTAAGCCTAAACCTATTTGATTCAATACATAATACCAAAATTGGAAGAAATAAAGTCTAAAAGATAGAAGAAGCACTAGAATATCAAGCCTATAAACTATCCCAAGACTGGTGTCACATGTAAAAACCTCTAAACACAATACTCAAAGAAATACAAGTGTCAATGTCTAGTCCTCAAATAGAACATAACAGAGTAATAAATCATCAACGGTCTACTGAAGAGACAAGCAGCTACCTCTTAAGTGATCCTAAAGCTCGACCCTGATACTGAAAGAAATTTAACAAGAGGGACCAGGCTCACAACTTAATTTGTAGCAATGGGTGAGTACCAAACAACATGTACTCAGCAAGAAGATCTAAACACAAGTAAAGCATACAGAATAAAATATTTCTTCCATACTAACCACACATCGTGAAATCACATACCTGCACTCAAAAAAATCCCAACATAACAAAAACCTTTATATATATATATATATTTATATATAAGCTATACATTAATTACTCTCAGCAGCTGCCACCGGTTATAGATCAGATATACAAATATGTCTCAATATGCAACTCGATTATACAACTGATATATCAAGGAGGTTTTAGTAATCAACAAATACAATCAAATATAATCATCTCATAATTCAATCTTAATAGCTGAAACAAGTTACAAGCATATCGTATAATGATACGAAATATTATGAAATGATATGAAATAAAATGACATGAAAATAATGCAATATCAAGTAAATCGTGATGTACATCTGTCCTATGATACACATCCATTGATATCGTCAGTCCAAAACACATGGGAGACATATTTGTCCATGTACCTTCCCCAGCTTGTGAGGCCTATTCTTGTGTTTCAATGTCTCATATCTGTGTCATATTCCATGACCGTGTGACCCATTCCCTATTTCTTTTCAATGTTTCTCACCACAGACATGTGGCCTATTCCCTATTTTTTCACTATTTCTTGCCATAGACGTGTGGCCCATTCCCTATTTCTTTCAGTGTTTCATCAGTGAAACTCAGTCAAGAATGCACATCAAGAAAAAATGCATATGATACAATAATGAGGAATGCATGCAAGAGCCCACTTTACCACATATACATCAATTCAAATCGAATATCATGATATACAAGTCATACTAATGAACAATTCCAACCTTATAGTCAATTCCCTAACCTATAATTGAAACTCAAGAATAGTATCTCTAATATTTTCTACAAGGCATAAGATGATCTACAATTTTCACATTCATATGTCACAAAGGATTCTCAATATTAAATCACAAGTCAATACATATCAGTATCTAAAATTCACTTTCTTATTATAAAGGAATTCGCAACTAACCAAATTCTCACAATTCATCAAGTTAACTTAGTCAATAACAATCGCCCAATTTAAGTTACAAGTAAAGGAAATATAGTGTTCAAGTAAGCTTCATATGTTTTAGGAATCCACTTACCTTAATAAAAATGCCAAATCCAGCAATTATTGGAGCTTTCCATCTCGAATTTGCACCCGAAACATCATAATCTAGTCAAATATGGATTCAC
This sequence comes from Solanum virginianum, assembly GCA_000787875.1. NCBI lineage: Eukaryota > Viridiplantae > Streptophyta > Magnoliopsida > Solanales > Solanaceae > Solanum > Solanum virginianum. The sequence continues at coordinate 8,402 of BAUE01088318.1, read as the reverse complement.
AATCTTAATATGAAGCCAACGATACTAAAATCAAGCAATAGGGTGAAAGGGATAAAATGGTCCAAAAATATCATACCAAAAAAGGTACCTAGAATCTGAAAATTATTACACGAAAACATTCCCCAAGTAATAAGAAATCTAGTGATGAAACCCATTTCAAAAATGGAGTTAAAAGGAACTCATAATCACCAATTTTCAATAAAAAATCAATATAAAAAAAAACACCAATTTCTCCGATTAAAATTGGTTAATTTCATATTAATATCATAAATTAATTAGAGGAAATTAAAGAATTGGATTAGAAATATGTTACCAAATGGTCTTTCCTTGAAAATCCTTGAAGAATCTTTGAAAAACTGAGTTTAAAATATTAAAAGTGGTGAAACCCATCACTTAAAAATATTAAAAATGGTGAAACCCATCACTTTAAAACATTAAAACTGTTTCAAGTATTTAACCATCTGCGAATGTGTATGGACCCAACTTTTTCATGTTTATTTATTTTTTAAGGTCATCATGGGCCCCTATGTCAAGCCAAGTTCAAAGGGATTTTCGTTGGCTAAGTTCGACACAAGTACCTGTAGAAGAGTCAAATTTAAAGGAGCATAACTTATAGGACACTTAGAACTGGATGACCCATAACATGTAAAATGAAAGCCCATTGAGTTAGATTCACAACACACTTAGTTTTACCTCATTCTGATAAGGAGTTATGATCGTTTTTGTGAGACCCTCTTGTGCAGTGGTGTCAAACAGACAGCTTGACGGACAGTGATGCCTTTGATGGGCGGTTTAGGGTAGATGGGACTGGAAAGGGGCATTTTTGGAACTAAGAAAGGTGACACGGCCAGTGGTATAGGATGTGTGGCTTGCCACTGATCGTGTGGATGGGCACAAGGCATGCTAAGGGAAGCTTGTTGGACTTGAGGGAAAATTTGGTTAAGGGTGGTGCCATGGGCACCCTTGACGGGTCGTGTGGGGTCTGATGACCTATGGCACCTGGGCGTGAAGTGGTCTGGCTATATTTTTGTGCCTAAGTGTGGAGCAACAGACCACTAAATAGACCATGAAGCATCAAACGACTAGTGAAGTGGTCCGTCAAAGTGACGAGACGTTAAATTTTTCTAAGTGTTCCAACTCCAATTATTTTCCTAAGTCCCTTTTGATGGGCACTCAACATGACCCGTGGAGTAACACACAGCCAGTCAAGCCTCCAGTGAGGCCACACTTTGTCAAACTTTCCATCCGTTCACTAATGGCATTTTCATAAATTTTAATTAATCTAATGACCTTTTTAGACTTCCAATGCTATCTAAACCTCACCAAAAGACCTAGACCCTATTCCAAATGATCAAACTCATTACTCTTAACTCAAATACACTCTCAATTCTCTCAAGAGCCTCCATCAAGATCCTAATACAAATTCAAGGAAACTCAAGAGCAAGTTTTGGATTCCAAGATCCACTTCCAAACTTCAAGCCTTTCACAACTCAATTCCAAGAAACTCAAGGTCTTAGGTATGTGGGTTGATTCTTGATTCCTTCCAACCAAGAGACCCAAAATTATTTTCAAGAAACCTATAGGATTTTGCTTACTTTAATTTGGGGTTTTGAATATTATAATTCCTTAAATTCTATTGATGCATGGATAGTGTTTATTTGATAATTTTAATATGATTTAAACCATTAATAAGGATTTACTTTGGGTTTATGAAATTATAAGTATGTATGTTTCCTTTTTGAATTATTTATGCATGAGTGATTATACTATGGATTTAATTATGTTTCACTTCAATTTCATACTATAAATGTTGATTTTAGATTGTGTCTTAATTACCCATGTCATTTCCTTATTGTTCATAACATTTGCATTCATGTATATGGATTATGGGTTAAGCTCAATTTTGTTTTACGGTATGATTTTGATAAAATGTTGGTTATGATAATATTGTGATCACATATATGTCTTTATTTTTGGGTCTTTGAGCATTTTGGGTGCTTGTACCATTTTGTATATGAATGAGCTATTCCTATGCATGAGTATATAGACTATGAAATTATGTATTGGCCTTTAGGCCTAAGAATATATTGAAATGATTTGGAAAATGACTATTGCCTCTTTGAAAGTATGTATATGTATATTATAAGTATTCTTGTGGGATGACGACTCAGCACTGATTGATTGGGGGAGGTGTACTCTTTCCTTGATCTATGTGCCTAGCATAGGGTCCTTTTCAAAATGGGATGTGTTTCGGTAAGGAAAGATACCTTCAAAATGGGATGTGTTCCCATAAGAAGAAGAAATGAATTGATTTGATTTGTGATTTGTGGAAATCCTATCCGAAATGGGATATATTCCTATAAGGAAGGTTGCTTTATATGAAATGGGATGTGTTCCCATAAGGTGAAGTATGGTTTACCTTTTGCAAATAGACCACGTCTTTACCGATGAGGGGTATTCATCTGGATTCCAAGTCATAACTTGCTTGGTCTTACTCATGTCGTTAAAGGTCATATCCCCACTATAAATATGAACATCATTTGCATTTCATGCATCATAATGCATCTTTTTATATTTACATTCCTTGTTATATATCTCTTTCGATAGTATGTACCCTTGTCATCTAACATTGATATGCAGGTTTTGATAAGTTATATGCATTACACCCTAAATACTTACTAAATGGTTTTTACCATGTATGGATCAAGGACCTTGATCATCCACCATTCGATGCTTAGCTTGGATTCTAGTTTTGCTTATAGTGGTAAGTCCTATTTTTCAAAGAGGAACCACTATCCATTTATCTATGTTACCTCTTTCATCTTTGTACTCGAGGGTGAGCCCGGGGTATGTCTTGGCCCCCGAGCCATCTATGTAGAGGTATTGGTGGGCACCTTGTAAACCTCTTTACGATATATGCTATGAGTTATGGTTAAGTCTATGTTATGTATTTGGTTATCTTTAAGTACCAATATGTGACTTGCTCTTATAATGATGGAAAGATCCTAAGTCCCGAATTTCTCCCATAGCGTGAGTCCTACTTTCCTATCTCTTAGAACTATGTGTTGATTGTTGATTACTCTTCCGAACTGATGATATGAGTTTTGGTATCTTGAGGCTTGTTTTGGGACTCTCGGGTTCCCATATGCCATGTCACATCTAGGCCCTAGGTCTGGGTGGTGACAAAAATTATATCAGAGCCCTAGGTTTGTAATGATCCTCGAAGTCCAACATACCGCATCAAGTAGTGTCCTAATCATTGGTGTGAGGTACACCATGCCTATGAGTGGGAGGCTCTGATGACGTTCTAGGAATTGTCTCACTTCTTCATGTCTTATGTCATGCTATGAATAGTTAGTTTAACTTCTTGATTTTGATGGTAACCTTACTCTATTATAGAAGATGCCTTATGGTAGACCTACTAGAGCAGCCCAAGCTTTCGCCATGCTTGCCTAGGTGGTTACTACTTAGACCAGGCAGGCCAACCTTCCTTGGGATCCCACTCCAGCTTCTAGAGTGAGGGATTTCACCCAGATGAATCCTCTGGAGTTTTTTGGGTCCAAGCCTGATGAGGATGCTCATGAGTTCATTGATGATCTCACCAAGGTATTGAATGTCATAGGTGTCACTTCTGAGGAAAGGGCTGAGCTAGCTGCCTATCAGTTGAAAGATGTAGCACAGGTATGGTATACTCATTGGTCTATGGAGAGGGTTTGTGGTAATGCTGTTAATTGGGAAGAGTTCAAGCTTGCTTTTCTGGATCATTCCTTCCCACTTGAGCTTAGGGAAACCAAGATGAATGAGTTCATCAACCTTAGGTAGGGTAATATGGGTGCGATGGATTATGCCATCAAGTTCACTAAGCTTTCCAAGTATGCTTCAACTTTTGTAGTTGATCCTCGTGCAAGAATGCACAAGTTCGTCTCTAGTGTTTCTAACTTGCTTGTACAAGAATGTTGTACGACCATGCTAAATCAGGACATGAACATCTCTAGACTTATGGTGTATGCTAAACAGATTGAAGGAGAGAAATTTAAGGAGAGGAGAGTTCATGATGCTAAGAGGGCCTGTGTTGATGGTGGGTTCTCTGACTCACGGGATGGTGGTTTTGGTCGCTTCTAATAGGACCAAGGTTTTAATACTCGGGTGGCTAATGCAGGAGTGCCTCCTCCTAAGATACTAGTTAGTGGTGGACCAGGGTATCCTCCATGTCCTAAGTGTAGGAAGCATCACATAGATGATTGTTGGAGGGGTCCGGGTGCCTGCTATGGATGCAATGTCAAGGGTCATAAAATTGCTGATTGTCCTAAAGCTGCTCAGGAGGGGTGGGGTCAAGTGGCTTGAGGTGCTCTAGGCCAACCAAGAGCTCCTCAAGGGGGTGCCCCAAGGAACAACAAGTTTTATGCTCTTCATGCTCGTCAGGAGGTGGAGGAGACCCCAGATGTTACTACTGGTACGTTGAAAGTCTTTGAATTTGATGTTTATGTTTTGCTTATCCTGAGTGCAACTTTTCTCTTTTGTGATACCTTTGTTGGCTGTTATGTCTTTGAATCCCAAGATCTTGTGGGACCCCTTTTCGGTTATTATTTCGGTGGGTGAATCTGTTGTTGCATATAGAGTTATCGTGGTTATCCTATTTTGGTGTTATACAAAGTCTTCTCGTGTGATCTTATGGAACGTGAGATGTTAGACTTTGATAGGATTCTTGGGGTGGATTTGGTTGCCGAGGAGAATATAGGGTTTTTTCCCCAAAATGGAGATGATATGCTTTGGTATCAAGGTTGGTTATGTGTTCTAGATGTGGGGTAGTTTGAGTGACATGAAATGACTTCTGTAGGCCTGGATTTAATGTTGGAGGCTATGGAAAGTGTGAAATTGATCAAGAAAGGTTGGAGGTGGTTCGAGGTTATCAAAACTTTTATCCGGAGGTTAGAAGGAGGGGACTTGAGTGTTGGGTTGGAGAATGGGTATATATGAAGGTCTCACTGATAGACGATGTGGCTTCAGTTAAGGTACCTTAGGGGAGGGCATAGTGGGGCATGATAAGGCGATATCCCTATATATGTTTTTTCCAATCCAATCAAGCCTAAGGCGCTAGGTTCTTCCTTCTCTAAGTTATCCTAATCCTTTTAATTCTTGAGTCTCATGGCATGACATGCTTACTAAAATGATTTTCTTGAAGATTTAAATAATTTGAATACGTTTTGATGTGAGTTTTAATGACTTAATGATTCTTTTTTGAATGGTGAATTATGCATTGTACCTTGTGTTCAGAAGTTTCATGTTCTCACACAAGCCTTTCAAGCCTTGTTCTTGCACATTCGGGATGAATGTTCCTAAGGCAGAGATGATGTAATGACCTAGATTTTTCATGCTTATTTATGTTGTTTAAGGTCATCATGGACCCCTACGTCAAGCCAAGTTCAAAGGGATTTTCGTTGGCTAAGTTCGACATAAGTACCGGTAGAAGAGTCAACTTTAAAGGAGCATAATTTTTAAGACACTTAGACTTAGATGGCCCATAACATGTCAAATGAAAGCTCATTGAGTTAGCTTCACAATTCACTTGGTTTCACCTTATTCCAATGTGGGATGAAAGAGTTATGATCATTTTTGTGAGACCTTCTTGTGCAATGGTGTCAAACAGACAACTTGATGGGCAGTGATGCCTTTGACGGGCATCTTGGGTCAGCTGGGACTGGAAAGACCATTTTTGGCACTAAGGAAGGTGACATGGCTAGTGGCACGGGCCATGTGGCTTGCCACTGACCATGTGGATGGGCACAAGGCATGTCAAGGGAAACTTATTGGACTTGGGGGAAAATTTGGTTAAGGGTGGTGCCACGGGCACCCTTTGTGTGGGGTCTGACGGCCCGTGGCACATGGGCATAAAGTGGCCTGGCCATATTTTCATGCCTAAGTGTGGTGCAATGGACTACTGAATGGACCGTGAATCATCACATGGCCCGTGAAGTGGTCCGTCAAAGTGACGAGACGTGAAATACGTGGAATTTTTCTAAGTGTTCCCAACTCCCATTTATTTTCTTAAGTCTCTTTTGAAGGGCACTCCACATGACCCATGGAGTGCCACATGGACATTCAAGCCACCAGTGAGGCCACACTTTGTCAAACTTTCCATCCTTTCACTAATGGCATTTTTGTAAATTTTAATTACTCTAATGACCTCTTTAGACTTCCAATGCTATCTTAACCTCACCAAAAGACCTAAACCCTATTCCAAAGTATCAAACTCATTACTCTCATCCCAAATACACTCTCAATTCTCTCAAAAGTCTCCATAATGACCAAAATAAAAATTCAAGGAAACTCAAGAGCAAACTTTGGATTCTAAGATCCACTTCCAAACTTCAAGCCTTTCATAACTCAATTTCAAGAAACTCAAAGTCTTAGGTATGTGGGTTGATCCTTGATTCCTTCCAATCAAGGAGACCCAAAATTATTTTCAGGAAAACCTACGTGGATTTTGCTTACTTTAGTTTGAGGTTTTGGATATTATGATTCCTAAAATTCTATTGATGCATGGGTAGTGTTTATTTGATGATTTTAATGTGATTTAAACCATTATATGAAGATTTACTTTGGGTTTATGAAATTATAAGTATGCATGTTCCCCTTTTGAATTATTTATGCATGCGTGATTACACTATGGATTTAATTATGTTTCACTTCAATTTCATACTGTAAATGTTGATTTTAGATTGACTCTTAATTACCCATGTCATTCCCTCATTGTTCATAAAATATGCATTCATATATGTGGATTATTTGAGAAATTATGTTATGGGTTAAGCACAATTTTGTTTTATGGTATGATTTTGATAAAATGTTGCTTATGACAATATTGTGATCATATATATATGTCTTTTATTTTTGGCTCTTTGAGCATTTTGGGTGCTTGCACCATTTTGTATATGAATGGGCTATTCCTATGCATGAGTATATAGACTATGAAATTATGTTTTGCCCTTTAGGCCTAAGAATGCATTGCATGATTTGAAAAATGACTATTACCTCTTTGGAAGTTGTATATGTATATTATAAGTATTCTTGTGGGATGACGGCTTAGCACCGATGGATTGAGGGGGGTGCACTCTTTCCTTGAACTATGTGCCTAGCATAGGGTCCTTTTCGAAATGGGATGTGTTTCGGTAAGGAAAGATGCCTCCGAAATGGGATGTGTTCCTGTAAGGAGAAGACATGATTTGATTTGATTTGTGATTTGTGGAAATCCTATCCGAAATGGGATGTGTTCCTGTAAGGAGAAGACATGATTTGATTTGATTTGTGATTTGTGGAAATCCTATCCGAAATGGGATGTGTTCCTGCAAGGAAGGTTGCTTCATATGAAATGGGATGTGTTCCCGTAAGGTGAAGTATGATTTACCTTTTGCAAGTAGACCACCTCTTTACCAGTGAGGGGTATTCATCGGGATTCCAAGTAATAGCTCGCTTGGTCTTACTTATGTCGGTTAAGATCACATCCCCACTATAAATATGAGCATCATTTGCATTTCATGCATCATGAATTTCATGGCATCGTGTTATATTCACATTCCTTGTTATATATCTCTTTTGATAGTATATGCCCTTGTCATCTAACATTGATATGCAAGTTTTGGTAAGTTACATGAATTACACCCCGCATACTTAGTACATTCAAATGTACTAACGCATACTCTTGCCTACATGATATTTACCATGTAGGGACCGGGGACCTTGATCATCCACCATTCGCCGCTTAGCTTGGATTCTGATTTTGCTTGTAGTGGTGAGTTCTATCTTTCAACGATGAACCACCATCCATCTATCTATGTTACCTCTTTCATCTTTGTACTCGAGGGTGAGCCCGGGGTATGTCTTGGGCCCCGATCCATCTATGTAGAGATATTATTAGACATTCCTTTAGAACTATGTGTTGATTGTTTATTATGCTTTCGAATCGATGATGTGAGTTTTGTTTGGGGACTCTAGAGTTTCGATATGCCATGTCACATCTAGACCCTGGGTTCGGGTCGTCACAGAACGTAGAGGTCCCCAGTTCTACAACTCCTCAAATAGGAGCGGAGGGTCTGCGAACGCAGAGGTCAAATTACACCGGCCTACACAAATGTGGTTCCCTATCCCACAAATGTTGAGTACAGGAGAGGCTGCACCAGATTTTCAGAAACCAATAATTTGAAGACTCAGAATGGACGCCCATGGTTCATTCAGAATCTGATACACACAAACCAAACATGTAACTCTACCAAAAATGACACCCTTGACTCAATGGAACTATCGAAATTTGGTTTTGAGGTCTCCTTGACTCGAAACCCGATATAGCTCATTATAACTAGTTAAAAACACAAATACTAAAAATAACCTTAGAGACTCTAAAAACT
>BAUE01088331.1:0-14827 GCA_000787875.1 Solanum virginianum | reverse complement strand
TTGACTTTGGACTCTTATTATTTTTAATACTTTATTTTATTTTTATTTTTAGTTATTTTTTGTTTCGGACAGGCCAGCGCAACCTATACTGCAAAACCCCCACAAATCAATAGGTTTTTTCGACCGGACTAAAAAGCCCATTTTTTAAATGGGCTCCAAAATCTTAGCCTAATCTTGTTAAATCACAAGTTAGGCCAGGCTGACCTAACAGACATAGCCCATATTGATGGCTCTATTACTCAAATATCAAATAGGAAAAATGACAAAGGCCAAATCATAAATAGCAACAACATCAGAATAAATAGGTGAGAGAAAAAAGAAAAAGAAAAAGAAAAAATGACTCCTCCCACGATATCATAAACAACCCCAAAAGCAAGGCTTACCTGTCTACGGTAAGGGAAGTCTTCATCTGGTAACTTTTCCATATCAGCCAAACTCTGAAGTGTTACCTTCAGAAGGTGAGAAGAATAGAAACCTAAAAAGAAATAAATGAAAAGTACACTGTGTTTGTCATTCCTTGGTTGATGTATAGGAAGAAAGCAAAATGAAAACTAAACCTAGCTCCCTGCATCACCAATTCCGTTCATTGATAGTAACTTACTATTAGCGTAGTAGATTACTAACAAGGAAAGAAGCAACAATAAAGTACTCAGTTTTATCAAAGTGGATATCATTTTAGGAAGTCCAAATCCATGAAAATTGACTTGAATTAGTGTCAAAAACTATATACACAAAATAATTTAGACCATTCAACAACTTGAAACAAAATATTAAGTTTTAGAACTTAAGACGGCTATATATTTTTTAAAAGATAATCACCTAGCTTATCAAACATGGCAACCACCACTTGAAATGAAATATCCCAGACTGCTGCATAGTGATAGGTAAGCAAGCTCTCGATTGTGGCACAAATTTTCTCAATGATAGTTGGTCCAGATTTTTTCATATCAGTATTTGAACTAATTATGTTATCCACACCCTGTTTGATCAAGTTTTCATCAATGCATTCATGTATTAAGCTCTTGAGTGCCTCCAGTGCAGCCCTTATAGCTTCCTCATGTTCCGAACCCAGTACATCTGAAATGTCATAAAGTAATTAAGTAATAGTGAAACAACAACCACCAAAATCAGAATTGGACGGAAAAAGAATTAAGCTGGTAGGTGGACTAAGAAAAAGGGAAAAAATACCCACCACAAAGAGAGTTGAACACCACAGGGAGCTTAACCACACATAATTGCCTGTTAATTGAATATACTTTTCTCATACCAATGCCAAGCAAGCGAGCTGTGAATGTCAAGGCATCAACAGATGACTCATTTGCAGAAACTGAAGTAGCAAATGAACCCAAGAGGTCCAAAAGCACGTCTGGGGATACTTCAGTTGTTGGATGGATACAAAGAGCATTCAAACCATCTGTAATGCGGCTATCAACAAGAGGCTGATGCAATTCCAATAAAGATTTGAAGTACTTCAAAGTGCTATTCAAGTATTTTGAAGACATAAAAGGAAGACAAAGTTTCAGAGCATCCAACACGTGTAAGACTTCTTGTGCTCCTTTTGGTCTTTCAGAGGCATTTACAGTTGTTCCTCCTGCAAGTAGAAGGGACCTTTCAAAGAGATTTGTGATTGCTTCACTTGCAGGTGCCGATAGAGGGGCAAGCACAGACACAAAACAGAAGAAAAGTAACTAACAATGTACTTGATCTTCCTAACTTTTGAGTTGAAGCATTATGTGAACGCAAAAAATAACAAGAATGTTATCCATAATACTATAAGCAATCAGATATCCATCTTTACATTATAGATTCCATATTATCTAATCTCTGCCGCCGTTGCAAAGGATTGGCATCCATGTAAATCTATAAAAAGAAAAAAATCCTTCATTTGTCTTAATCATTGTATTCTGTCATTCCTTTGTATGTTATCACACCAATAACTTTTTTAAAAAATAAACTATAAACTAAAATCTCAATTTAACTTTGTAGTAAATACTATGGAATCCAAATAATAAAATTAGAGTTGTTGGGCATGACAAAGCTATATTGGCTCCACTTTTGCTCTACCTAAGAAACATGGAGTAAATAAGATAAAGCCTACCGCTCTTTTCTAATCAAATTTCTTACGAGAACTGTTAAATAAAGAAGAAAAAGTAGATACCTTTTGCCGATCGTCTGTTATATACCCAATAAACACGCCATAAAGTTGAGCAACATTAGACCAATTCCCCTTGGCTCCCACAATTAGCAAATGCACAACACACTTGAAGCACGAAACAATCCCTTCGGTACCAATGTTCTTTAATCCAAGAAGTTGAATCACAACATCAGATAAATATTCATATTTCTTCCTCAAAATAGCTTGGTTTATTCTAGGAATAACGAGAGACAAAATAGTGGAAAGAGCATCAACGAGATGAGATGGAGGGCCTTCAGGGGAACCAATAAATAGGGTTTGTAGTGAGGAGCAAGTGGCACCGAAGTAAGCAATTGGCGTAAGAGGAAAACTCTGGTCTCTTAGCTCCTGTGACATCGTACCAATGGTGGTGCAGATGTGAACATGGTGCTCATTGTTGGATTCGCAAAACTGTGATAATACAGTATTACAGAAGTCATCTGAGGAGTTCTCTGGGAAAGGATGTTCCATCACTTCCATTGAAGCATGCTTGAATGCAGCAGCCGCGAATATAAACCCTACTTTAGTGGTTTTGCCCAACAAAAAAATATTAAGGTGTCAAATTATTTCCCTTTTTTTTCCAGAACCAAATTGTATCCACCACAAAACTAGAAATAACTGAAGATTACAAATGAAGAAACAGTTCCAGAACCATACAAAACACACACTGCCAACCAAAAATCCATAAAATCCCAAAAAAATGATTCGTAATAAGCTACCTCTGAAAACCGACAAATAGGTGCAGAAAGAAGTATAACAGCTACACTCAATTTGTGGAATCCAATAAAAGAAAACAACTACAGAAATTAGTATTCAAATAATCTCAATCCGCGAATCTAATACCAAAGAAACGAAAAAAGGGCTCGTATTAAAATTTGACTACTTTAATGAAAGAACAAAGCGAAACGGAAGCTTAATCTCGACGCAAAGCAACATGACAGTAAACAAATAACAGAAAGAAAGATGAACAGATCGTAGAAGAAAGAAAAACTTACCTGTGTAATCTAGAATCCGAATCGATGAAGATAGAGGTTGTATTGTATTTGTGGGGAACTAAGCAGCGGAATTAGTAGAGCCCCTTTTATTTTAGGGATCTTTTAACGGGAAGGGTTTCAGACCCTTTTAATTTGGTATCTGACATGGAATGCCTATGTGGACGTCCACATAGCAAAATTTATCACACGTCGGATGCCACGTGTACATCCAAACAGAGAGTTGGATGTGGAGGGTAGAAGTGGACCAATACTTTGACGGTAAGGGTATTTTTGAGACCAAAAATAGTTTAAGGGTATACGTGAGCTAATTTGGATAGTTTTAAGGATTAAAATGACCCTTTTCAGAACTACTATATATATGTAATACAACAACAACAACATACCCAGTGCAATCCCACAAGTGGGGTCTGGGGAGGGTAGAATGTACGCAGACCTTACCGCTACCTCATAGAAGTAGAGAGGTTGTTTCCTGGGAGCCCTCATCTTAAAAACCCATAAGTAGAATAAACTAGATATGACAAACAGTAAAAGAAAGGGAACAGCAAAAAACGGCTTACAAACACAGAAACAACAAATAATGACCGCACATGTAACAAAACACTACTACTCTTCTACCCTACTATACTCCATGACTAGATAACCACCTAACCCTACCACCAATTAGCCTACTACTCTAATTCGCGACCTCCACTTCTTTCTATCTAGGGTCATGTCCTTGGTGAGATCAAGTTCCTCCATATCATGTCTGTACCCATTTCAACATGTTCAATAAATGCAGAGTATTGATTTCAGACAATCTATTGTTGCAACCAAATCATATTTATAGATATCTGGTTTATTACATTGATTTGTTGTAATTAAGAACTAAAGTTCTCGAAATGTTATGCATCTGTGTTATCCCACATACCTGTTATGAACACGGAAATTTAAGATAAGTACAAACACTTGAGGGTCTGCATAATCTCTAGGCGTAATTGCACATTTCATCAATCTCCATCCCTGCTGTGCATAAAATCAGGAGGTATTCCAAATGTTTTGAATTGAACCCAAGAACAATATAATAGGCAATTGCGCCATTAATTAAGTATGCAACCAATGGACAGATCAACACATCTGGAAACGTATGAATAGGAACATCATATGCAAGACTTACAAGACAAAAGGTCACTTTAGTTCTTTCTCCATCATCAAATCATGAATGATTAGAGAGGCATTTGAATTAACTAAGAGAAGAAATAATAATAATAATAACAAACATGAAAGACATGTGAATTAACTTGAGATACTTTTATTTGGTAAGAATCAAGAGATAAGTGATTGTTACATAAACAAACAGGGGCATTCCCCTGTACATGAGGCAATAAGAGACCTGCCCTTTGAATCAAACATATTAGGGAACCAATAGACTGTCCGAATTAAACCGTCTTAAACTAAGAGTAAATGACTAACAATAGAAGAGATGTTTATTCCAGAGCGTAGGACAATATGTAATCTGGAAAAAAGGGAGAAAAATGTTTCGCGCACTGCGTTGGTAAATTTTACAAAGTGCAGACAGAGAAATAGCGAGCTGCATTGGTATCTATATCAGGATGAATGGCTAGAACGTGTGGAAAAGAAAGCGCGATCGAAGTAAGCAATTGGGAGAAGTGAGCGGAAACTGCGAGTAATACCTGATTTGAAGAACGAAGAAGATGGCAGTTGGTGTGTATACAGAGGCAAGCGGTGGCCGTTCGGAGGCGCAACGTTCAGGATTGAGTGCCCGTTAATATTGATATGGAAGAGGATGGGGATGCGTCGTTTGGAAGAAGGCTCAAGAACAGTAAAGCTTAAAATAATTAAATTTGAAGAGAAGTATTAGTCTCACCTGAGGAGGCAGAAAATTGAAGGTCGAAGAATCCAACGGCAAATCCACTCTGAAATTGCCTAGGGTTTCAAATTAATTAAAAAATTTAATTTTTTTTCAATGTGTAAAATATTTAAATCGTTAAAATTCAATGTGAATGTTTAATTTTTTTTCATATTTGCTTTTTTATATATTGAATTTTTTATATTTTTTAGGAGATAAATTACTCTACATATTTATAATTTTACAAAGGACAATAGTAGAAAATATAGTGTAAATTTTATCTTTTAATATTTTTCTTGATATATGTGCAGTATCTCAAAAATTCAATTAAAATGGGACGGAAGGAATATTTTACTACTCTCTTTGTTCCATTTTATGTGGCACCTTTTTTTTTAATCCGTCTTAAAAAGAATGACACTTACTCTAATTGAAAATAATTTACCTTTAAAATCTCTATTAACCCTTAATAAAATGATTTTCAACCACACAAATATCTAAGAATGGTTATAGATCACAAGTTTTTAAAAAAAAATTATTTTTTTAAGGCTTAAGTCATCAATAGACACTTAAACTTATTCTCATTTTTCACTTAGACACCTCAACTAAAACTAGTTCATATTAAACACCTAAACTATTCGAAATATGTACCTATTAAACACAAAATGTTTATTTGGCAAAAAATGTAAAGTGTGTAATTCAATTGTGATGATGTGGTGCTGACGTGGAAAAATGACAAATTAAAAGATGATATTTGACATATAAATAAGAAATAAATTAAAATAATAAATTATAAAAAGATAAAAAAGAAACGATTTATTTTTTATTTGATTAATAATCCTAAGCAATGGATAGCATAATAACAATATGACATGTATGAATGATGGTTGAAGTAAAACATGCTTGTATAGAACATATCGATGCTTGAAGTAAACCTGCTTATACAAAACATATTACATGTGTAGCAAGAGACCATCATTATGAAATCCAAGGCCTACCACCCCCTTAAAGAGGCGATTGAGGTATCAACATCTCAATTGGTTGAGGATTGTCACACCCTACCATCCATGCTGATTGAGGTATCAACCTCTCAATTGGTTAATGGTTGTCTCACCCTACCATCCATGGTTATTGAGGTATCAATCCCACAATTGATTGACAGTTGTCTCACCCTACCATCCATGGTGATTGAGGTATCAACCCTTTAATTGGATGATGGTTGTCTCACCCTACCATCTATGGTGATCGAGGCATCACCTCCTCAACTAGGCATGGTCAACTTACAATACTTTAAGTACCTTTCATGGAAACAACTCATATAAACATTCCTTTTATCATCATAAAGTCCTTGAAATCATAGGTCATGCAATGGATCATCAATAACTCAAGAATTCAAAATCAGACATTTTATCAAACACTTGGTGAGTGTCACGACCCAACCTCGTGGGCCGTGACTAGTGTCCGAATGGGCACCCAAACACAATCACAAAGCTGAATTTTAAATAGATGGCTTATATCGACACAAGTATCAAACACATCCTCAAATCCGATCAAACACGTCTATAATTTTTAAGAAAAATTTGGCAGAGTTTCTTTGATTTTGTGGACTATCCCGAAATAACCTTGCACATTAGAAGATACTAAACACAGCTCTTTGCTCGAAAAGGATCCATTTCTGTTCAATATGGTGCTGAATGAGTGTGATTTATCTTAATTTTTCTTTACATAGACTTGTATTATGCTAGTATAAGTCCATCATGGTTGTTCATTCCATCGTCGTTTAAGGGCTATTACTTTTGAAAAGTAGTGATTTTTCTTCTCTTAAATGCTACTCAAACTTGCAAACCTGTTCAGTTTTGACTCAAAAATATGCTCTGGTTTCGATTCATCTTAGAACTCTCCCTTATTGATCATCTGAATGTTCTATTCCTGTGCTAAGTATGATTTTCCATAGGTTGGTTTAAGGGTCCTTAATATCCTTGTTAAATCATATTTTGACGTTCTAAGCTCTTTGTTATTTTTCTTTTGGTTGTCTTTGAGATTTGAAATCGTTCAAGTTTGGTAACTTAGTCTTTAAATTCTCTAGCCGTTGTTGAATACTTTCCTTGTTAAATCAGACGCATTCTGGGTATTTTTGGTTCTAGTCTTGGCTTCCTGGTAACTTATCAATGCATTTGGTTTTGATTTTTCTTGCTAAAAATACGATCAGCCCTTGTCTCTTAATAGATGTCGTAGTATAAGTTATATTTAATTCATATTCAACTTATCCAATTTAGAGAGTAGTTTGACTTGATATGTGCTTAGTGTGTTTTCTTTATGAGAAATGTAATTGGTTACTCTTCAAGCTTCACTTTCTTAAAAGGGAGAATAAGTACAACATATTAGCATTTGATTTCCTAGCCTGGTGAGTTGATTTAATCTATATTTGGTCTAAATCTTCTTTGTATGGTCAAGTTAGTTGCTTGTGTGTGTGTATTTTAGATTCAATTGTTGACTACTATGCTGCTGCTAGTTTCCAAAAATTCTGCTAAGTAAATTGTATGCTCATAATGTTTCTCTTAATATCTCAAGGTTCTCTTTCTTCTTCCTTTCTCCCTTCTTTCTATTTTGTTATCCACAGGGCTAATCATTGCTCAAGTATTTAGATTCTATACATATGTATATTCTTGCCTTTCAACTTTTTATTTTCCTAAAGTTTAGGACTTATTGGAATTATAGTTTAGCCAAGGAAATCTGTTGTGAGTTATGGTTCCGTTTAATTTGATTCGGATTTTTAACTTGTTAAGTAGTTTTTGCCTAAGGACTTGTTGGAATTATAGTTTAGCCAAGGAAATCTGTTGTGAGTTATGGTTCTATTTAATTTGATTCGGACTTTTAACTTGTTAAGTAGTTTTTGCCTTTATCATCATAAGACACATGTAAATCTTATTAGTTTATATTTAAACTATATGAATTAATTGACTTGCTTAAACGCTTCTCTTTTATCAATACTAATTCTTATTCTTTTGTTTTTGCATGAACACCGTGGGATTAAATGGAGTCTCAATTTGGGACTCTCGCAAAATTGGAGTCTCATGACTTAACATAAAGCCACACAAGGAGTCAACATCTTAAACTATTTAGAATAGCAAGCCAAACATGGAGCCACTATATTTTATCACTTTTTATCTATTTGCTTCTTTTTACATGTTAAACTTGCTTGTGTGGTTTCAATCTGCTCTTATTTTCTTGAATAATTCTATAGCTGATAATAATATAGATTTTTGGGTTTGGGCACCTCTAGTTAGAAATAAATCATAGCCGCAACATTAACTTTTGAATTGCCAAAGTTTATCGATGAGTTTTATTTTAAAAATATTTTCTCATTCAATTACTTGGGTTTTCAATTTTTCTAAGCATTTTTTAAGCTTTAAGTAAATCAACCATTTTTCTAATGCCTTCGTCATTTTACTTCCAGTAAAAAAAATTATGTTATTATCTTCGCACTTTATTTTGTTTTGATTAATTAATCTAAGTTTGGCCGGTTAATCATTTTAAATGAATCATATAAGACTGAGTAGACCATTAATCTGGAGTTAATTTAGCATCACTTTAGCAAAATAGGTATCCTAATTTACTATTAAAATAATTAGGTGGTGACTCCTTGAGCTAATTATTTAGAAATCTCCAATATGTTGTACACCGTTTGACTCGGATTAAAATGGGGCACGACGGTCTCCTTTTGGGGCATTCATGCTTGAAGTGACCCACCTGCCCCCACAGGAAACAAGCATTTGTGCCCAGACGACACCTACCCAGATGGAGGTTCCCACAATTGCCACAGGGTGGCTTTCCCTTCGGGCCCTAAGTCACACTGCCCTCAGATTGGGTGCCTTGAGCCCGAAAATTCTAGTACCCCTGAGACTTCTGAGCATACCTGTTTGGCTGAACGGGCACACTCGCTATAGAGGGTGCATGATAAGATGATCTCTTTTGGAAGTAGGATTTGTCACCCTTATTCTGTCTCTGCTGGCTAGGCTCATAACCTGCGGACTTTCTCCTCTCTATCTCTCTTCTTGTCCTCCTCTGCCTGTTGAGCATACACTATAATTCTAGAGATATCCATACTGGGAATCAACAAGGCTGCCTTACACTCCTTCTGTACATGTCTGCCCAGACCAGACACAACTTCCTCATCTTAGCCCTCATATCTTGGACCATCTCAAGAGCATACATGGGCAACTTAGTAAACTTGAGATTGTACTCTTTCACTGTCATTCCTCCTTGCTTCAAGTTCACGAACTTATCCATCTTCGCCTCCCTCAACTCTTGAGGAAAGAAGTGGTCAAGGAAAACGGTCTCAAACTTCTCCCATGCTGCAGGCTCCGCATTCTCACCCCTACTCTTCTCCCGCTGATTGTACCACACATTAGCAACATCCTTCAGCTGGTAGGAGGCAAGCTCAACTCCCTCAATCTCATTAGCATGCATAGCCTTCAGAACCTTATACATCTTATCAATGAAGTTCTGTGGGTCCTCTTCTACCTTTGATCCCGTATACACTGGCGGATTCATCCTCAGGAAGTCTCTAAGCCGGGTTGCAGCTGAGGGCTCCTGTGAGCTAGAATTAAGATCTTGTGAACCCTAACTATTACCTTGATAGGCCACCAATTGAGTCAGTGTAGTGATGGCTCCCCTAAACTCCGCCTCGGTAGTAGGACCTGACTGTGGCTGAGCAGAGGGCGCCTGTGGGACCTCAGCAGTCCTAGCAGGGTGTCCCCGTCTCATTTCCTCTATCTGAACTAGGGCCTTAGGTTGGGCACTCTCAGCAGCTGGGGCAGCGGCATCTCTCTGAGCGGTTGTTCTCTTTGGCGGCATTTTCTGTAAACATACAACGCACGAGTTAATATGAGATTTCCATGGAGTTAAACTCTACCACACGAATTCAGATCATAAAAGAAGGGTCGCCTGGAGTGCGGACAGACACTATAAAAGAAGGGTAACTCTTCCTAATGTCTCATAGCCTCCTACTTATGAAGTAGGTGCACAACACACCCATAAACAAGACTCTACTAGACACGGCTTCATAGACTCCCCAGGACATTTGAACTCTGGGCTCTGATACCAAGTTTGTAATGCCCCGAGAGGGTATCCCAAACGTAACTAACACTCGAAGATGATTGCTAATCCCCAAGTGAACCACCTAGTCTTATTGCATTCGTTCAAACAATTCAATAGCGAAATAAAATGAAGGAATAACTAACTATTAGTAGGATATCAACTCAATCCATCATAAAGAGTACAAAATAAAAGAACAATTTCACAACCCAAAAATTATTCTGAAGGTGTTGATAAATGAATTCCAATTTATTGACTATTTTTGCAACGAAACCAATGTAAAAACAGTCCAATGAAATAACTCGAAATAAATGAAAGATAAATATGTCCCCCTAAAGCAAGGGAGGACTCACCATGTCTGGATTACGGAGCTCTAGACCTCAATGGTTTGCCTGCTGAAGTCCCCTGTCTACATAATCTGCATCATAAAATAATGCAGTGCCAAAAGAGCGTTAATACGTGGAATGTACTGTATGTAAAATGGGCTAAAATAAATAGTACACAAAATCCTCAATCATCAATCACTCATTCTCAACTCAGAGTAGGAAATAGGACTATATCACCTCACTACCCATCAAGATATCAAACAGTCACATCAACTCAGAGTACTATCAACATAGACTTATCTGGGAGTTTCTTCGACATACACCTATCACCTATGAGCCGATGATGGTACAACAAAGTGATGTTATTGCGGCATCTTTCCAGTACTTGGCTGGGGTGAATGGACGTACATCAAAGGTTTATGATAACATCAAGTGCTTTTTTGGGACAAAAGAAACATCTGTTCTCACGATCCAATCCTCTGTTATGCTGGCCATATAGTTAATGAGTATGAGTGAGACTCACTCTCACCCATTTTTGGTACTCAATACTTCTTTCAGGACTCAACATGCTCATAAACATCAATATCAAAGTTTTCTCATCGTTTAGTCTCTTTTGGACAATACATCATCTCATATCATCATTTCTCAACTCAAGAATATTATGATCATTCTTAAAACTCATATGTAACCTCTTAAAGACTCTAAGGGACTCATATTCCATTAACTTCAGCAATATTATCATTAGTATTCACTTAGATCAAGACCCAAACCACATCAATCAGGCATACATACGACATCTGAGCTCTAGACATCAACTCCTAGCTTTATTCATGGATTGTTTTAATAATTAGACATGCATAGTATCCACAATAGCTCAATAAATTAGTTGAATACACAATTAAAGTTATGATGGCCATCTACTTATGAAAATACATGTAGAATAATAGTAATTCTCAAGATAGCATTCAAGAAATCGTAACATAAACTCATCATTTATCAACTATCAACCTAATTCAATCATGGGGGCACATGGGAGAACAATCCCATGTTCTCGGTAGCCTTTACATACCTGGGATGGTGAATTACCATTCTTCAAGAACTTGAACTCAAACCCTCACCCTCAAAGCTTTTTGTCTCCCCTCTATAAGACTTCTTACGTAGAAATTAAAGAGAAATTGAGTTTTTGGAACCCTCAATCAATATAAACGACCCCTTTAAACACATTTTAGGACCTAGGATAGGGTGGGGAATGATTAAAACATCCTTCCCGAATTAAAAGAAAAAATTGAAATCTTGCATACTGGTCGGCGATGTGCCAGGGGCGCGGACCAGTATATTTTCATAATTTTTTAGAATTTTGAATTTTCGTTGAATTTTGTTTTAAAAAAAAACAAAGTGTTACTCTGTGCCCCCTCCGCATTGCGCCTGGAGTGCGGACAGACACTATTTTTACATTAATTAGCAAAAACTATTTTTTACTCCGGTTGCTCTTAAATCAGGTAGAGACTATTTTTGCACTCGAATTTCCACGCTGATCGCAAATTCGGTCTCGAATTTCCAATCAGAGCTTTGGAAGACGTGTTGCATGCACGATTACGTTTTAGGAGCATTTCAGTAATTTTACGAGAGGTTACAACTCTAATGGTTTTTTTAGCCAGATCTACTAAGGGCTCGAAAATGAGGCCAAAGCCTTGAACACCGAATGAAAGGTTGTTCTAGATCAAACTCGATGTTTCAGAGCTAATTGTACTATCAAAATTTTCATTCCAACATGTTTTCCAAGAAAATTGATCAAAGTCAAACTTTGAAAGGCTAAAATACTAAATGGCTTAAACTTGTAGTGAAAGCCTCAGAACTCAAGTCGCGCCTAGCCTAAAATGTCCATTTCAGAGTCAATGGAACCATTAAAATTTCATTCTAAGGCCATTTACTAATAATTTTTACCAAAGTCAATTTTTCAAGTTATAAAGACCTCAAAATACGAAAAACTCTATAAAATCCAAAAGAATAACCAAGCAATTAAACTATCAACACCAACAAGTAATAAATGATTTTGGTCTCTATGGAAGAACTCTAATTGATGAAGATGACGGTAACATAAAAATGACCTTAAGGGGCATTACAAATACTGTATAAAAATATATACATATTGAAAGAGAAATAAAATTAAAAGGATTTTGGTTTCATGCATTTGGACAAACAATACTAAAGAAAAAAAAATTTGGCCCAACAGAGGCCCAACTCGATCCAAAAAAAAGAAGAAGCAAAGCTTAAGAAAGTTCTTGAACCCTTCTACTCCATTCACATCTATTCTGATGACGGCGACTTGAAGGGTCGAGAGATGAGACGCCTTCTTCTTCAAGATGAAGGCTTTTGCAATCTGATGATGCTTAGATGAATTCTTGATCTTTACTTTGACGCTACCATATAGGGACATATATGAGAATTTGAGTCGATTTCACACGAGATACCTGATAAGATTTTCTAAGCCATAAAATTAGTTTCCTTAAAGACTTCTTCAGTTCAGAGATTACGAGATCTCTATGTACTATAATTATAAAGGTATAAGCTACTCTTCACATCTTTTAGTCATTACACGAGTTCATAATATAGAGAGTTAGAGCTTCCTTTTTCTTGCAAAATTGATAATTTTATATTATGTTGTTGTAACTATCCATTACTTTTTTGTTTAATCAAATTAAGTTTTTGATATATGTCTAAGTTCCTAGCATAGCTCATTATTAATCACTTTTTCTTGTTCTTATAATAACAATATATAAATTATACAAAAAAAAATTCTCCATCAATTTTGATCAGCTGACTTTGTATTGCTTTCTTCTCTCTTTTACTTAAACTAATTAAATATTTATTTCTTTATTCATATATCATGTTGAGTTTATTAAAGGTGTAACAATTACTTACATTTAAAAATAAGTTTATGGGAAATCATATAAAGTAAACATCCTTTATTTATATTTATTTATAAAAATTGAGTCTTCCTTTGAAAAATTATGTTAAAATTCAAGCTTATTTCTTCGACTTTTCAGGTATTCGGTATTTAAAATTCAGTTGCAAGATAATGCATAGATTCAAGTTGAATAACTACACTAATAAGGACAAAATCACGAAATTCATCATTCTCACGGCTCACACTCGAGACCTTTGATTAATGAAAGAGATTTTAATGACTATTTCACACCCATTGTTGGTAAGTTTTTATATCTGGAATCATTTATGTTTCATCAATTTAGTACAAATCATTTTAATTTTTCTAAAATATTTCTTTTTTTAGTTTTATGTTGATGTTACTTTATCATTTGTAAGTTAATTGAAAATAAATAAAGTTGATGTACATATTTTTAAAATTATGCAAAAAAAAATTATTTATATTTTTTGCGAAAATCTATATTTGCTTATGACTAGAATTTGAAACCTCTTAGAAAGGCGTATGTTAATATTGAGCCAATTCTATTTTAAATATAGAAGGAATTGGACTTAAGAAAAGAAAAGAAAAATAGGCATGCAACCCTTTATTTCGCCTCAATCTAGCTATTAAATTTATTTTTGAAGAAAAATTTATAATTCTCCATTATAAATTTATAATCAAAAGTTTCTCTGTTCAAATGAAATCTCACTATTAAATACTTTTGATAACTATTATTGGATAATTATAATCTTGATTTTTAATAAATGTTGACTTAGATCTTTAAGGTATTTCAATGAAATTTTTTTAAATTGAATAAAATGTGAGCTTATGATTTTTTTTACATAGAAAATATGTTTTATTTAAATTATTATAATAATTATATTATCCTTAAATGAAAAATAAGAGTAAAAACATTAACATAGAACATGAATAACTAAATTATTTAATTAATAATTTGTGATCTGTAATTAGTTGAAAGATCAAAAACACATTTTCATTAATTAAAAGTGATATGTACTCATATAGATCTTGCAAGAAACGAAATTAATATTTTAAATATATTCAGGGACTAAAGATAAATTCTCTCTTTATATATATAAAATTAGGCAAACTATAATTACTATATCATTATTTATGGGAATTCCTCTATTGAATCCTCTTAGAGAGGCCTTATAAGCTTGGGCCAAATTATTTTTTAATCATGGAAGGAATTGGGTTCAATCAAGTTTAAAATTTACTTTTGAAGAAAAAAAATTATAATGCTCTATTATAAACTTATAACTAAAGCCTACTCTTATCGAACGAAATTTCACTATTAATTTATTTCAAAAACTATTATTGGATAATCATAAATTTAATTCTTTGATAAATATTGATTTTAATTCTTGTCATATTTCACTGAAAATTATAACCCTGGATTAAATTTTATATATTCTCCTTGTATAGGAAATATCTTATATTTAAATT
>BAUE01088350.1:0-14816 GCA_000787875.1 Solanum virginianum | reverse complement strand
CATAATCATACAAACTGCTAAACCCATACTCACAGGCATCCACAGAAGCTGAAGTGATGGAGTAGTGGTGGCGTGGCAGTGTCATGGCCACTGTGCAGCTAACGGAGAAGTGTAGAATGAAGAAAGTGAGGGAGAACTCTAGAATGAACAAGTTTGCTCTGTTTTGAAATAATAGAAAAGTTTTGGAATGGTGTAGAATGTCTTATAAGCACACATATATAATTAGTTTAAGACATGCCAAGTGAGGTCCTACATCCCACTTGGCCCAACCAAAAATTAACGTAAATTAAGTGGGACAACCATAGCTTTCTTCAAGACCCTAACTTCATGAAATTATACTTTGGTCCCCAAATTTTTCCTGATTAAACCAATTAAGGACATACGGGTCCTAACAGATTTGATCTTGTTTTGAAAGAAAATAAAGGGATACACATGTATATATCTGTTCTCCTTTGACCCCACCCCTCATACATGGCCTAATAGAATCATAACACAAATGGGGTGGGGACAACTCTTATTATTCTTTAAGACTCCAAGTTTCAAAAAGTACACTTTAGTCCCCAAACATTTTCTACGTGAGCCAGTTAAGGACATACGAATCCTAACAACCCAAGTTTTAAAAATTCCACTTGAGTCCCCCAAACTTTCCAAAAAAAATCACTTTAGTCCCAAATTTTTCCAAAAAAAAAGGCAACATTGGTCCCAAATTTCATAACGGTTCCAATACACCACAATACGGGTTCGAACACTAAGAAAACTCATCGTAAGTCAACTAGATTTATCAAAAATAGGTCTAAACATGACCTAGCAAAAATTAAGTGTTATAGATGTGGTAATCTTGGACATATAGCTCCTAAGTGCAAGCTTGAAAAGCTTAAGTGTAATGACCCATTAAGTCGTTTTGAGATATAGAGTATTGTATGTTATAAAATATTTATCTTGTGAATTTTAAAGGGGCTTTTTGGACCATTCAATAGTTTCATTCTTTAATTGAGAGGTAATTTTAGATAATTGAATTAATTAGTGGGTAAAAGTGATAATTTATATAACATCTTATACTACTTATAGTATATTTATTAAAATAGGTTAGTAGGGTTTTCAGTTATAATAATTAATAATAATAAAAAAAAAGTCTATAAGTAAAAGGGCTACACACACAGCCCTATAGAAGGGATTAAAAGTAAAGAAAAAAAAACAAAAAAGCAATCAAAGAAGAGGGAGGCGGGCAGAACTTACAGGTAACCCTGTAATTTGTTTAAAATTTTAGTAATGCTAATAGAATTGTAATTTCTTGAGACTTATAGTTTAAGTTTGTAAGCATTGCGTTTAATTTCACGGGGAAAGCAAAGAAATTGCAAGCACATCCTTGCTTTGGTTAGATATCATTCATTGGGTTTTAGATTTGGTCTTCGTATGGATTATACTATTATAAGTTGGGAAGTCACTGCAAATTTAGTCTCTAGTGACACTTTTAACATTTAAAGAGGAGAACATTTGAAATTTGAGACGTATTTCTCTCCTTTAATTACAGTGACAACAATGTGTATACAGTTGAGTATTTTGGGGTAGAGATGGATTTATGTGGGCTTTGATTGAAATATTTTGAATTGGGTAGTTATCCTAAGGTGATATTTGACTTGTGAATTAATGATGGAGAATTATTCTATGTGAAATAGCGATTATTTATTATTGATATCAAAGTGATTATTTTTATTTTGCAAGTGGACTTTCAAAACCTTGTAATTCTCGTAGAATTCTCAAATTTTCCTTCCTTCTATGTGTGATGCATGACATATCTGTGATATTATAAAAATAGGATGAATAAGTGTAAATGTGAGTTAGTGTGATGTTGTAATACTTGAATTGAACATGTGGTTGAGTGATGAAAATTCTATTTTGAGATGTATGATTCGTATGAGCATCTTGCACATTTCATTTTCATAAATATGATTATTGTGCATTTGTTATGTGTTTGCTGGATGATGCAAGAAAGGTGTCACGACCCAACCCTGTGGACCATAACTAGTGCCCGAATTAGGCACCCAGATGTAAACACAAAGCCAGACAACAAATAAAAATCTTATTTTACAAAAATTTTGACAGAGTTTTCTTTGTTTTATTGACTACCCAAATCCTGTATACAGAAGAGTCCTAGTACACACATATATACATATAAATACAAGCGTGCCGACAAGGTCGCTGCTGCGGTTAAACTGCCTTGTATACAAAAAATCCCAGCATACAATACATACATATATATATATATACGCGGGTCGACAAGGTCACCGCAGCGGTTAAACCGCCTAACATACCATAGCATACATACATAGTCATACAAACTTCCTTAACCCATACGCACAGGGCGTCCACAGACCTCTAACTATACCTAACAGAATCAGAAGATGGGACAGGGCCCCGTTGTACCCTCAAATTTACATAAATACAAAATAGAGAACTAAGTGCATATATACCGAGTGTTTGCTCCGAAGTAGAAGGAGCACTTCACACTGCAATCAGGGGTCCTAAGCTGGAGGGTCTCTCACTGAATGACTACACCTGCGAGCATGAAACGTAGCCCCCGAAGAAAGGGGTCAGTATGAAATATGTACCAAGTATGTAAAGAAGAAAGTACCGAGTATATATATCTTTATATCAGGACAACTATTAAAACAAAAATACAATGGTTAAACGTATACCGAAGCATATCAAAGTACCTATTTTCCAGCATGGACAAAATACGAACTGAGGGATAACCAAACAAAAGTACAGAGATTAAGTGCATACCCAAAAATATCTAACATGTTTATTTTCAACCTATGAAGCATGCATAACATCAGAAGGTTTTAAATTTCTGAAATCACTATCATGTAATACCAACATAGAGTAAGTGAGCCAGGAAAAACTGCTGTACTGACAAGTCACGACTATAATTAAGAGTATTAGATCAACAAAGGTATAGAAGTCAAACGTACATGCAAACAGCAGAAAATATTTCTGTATCCAAAATCTCAAACTGATACATAACGTACAGGAATGATGGCGATCTCCAAACTCGCACCATACTTCCGCCTCACACCAAAAAATTCAAATCCCCGAAGCCTCCGACATAACTCACAACTGTAGTATAGGTGAGCTGAGGCGAACTGTGGCCCAGCACTCATGTCGTAGGATAGGTGAGCCGAGGCGAACTGTGGCCCAGCACTCACGTATCATAATATAGAAATGACATCATGGCAATAAGTAAGCCGAGGCGAACGAGGCCCATCATATATATATATATATATATATATATATGTATATGTATATATATATATATATAATATATTATGCACGAGAACAACCGGCCTGAGAACCGGTGAATGAGATCATAAAGGGGCACGAATAGAGTTGTGAGAATGATATGCACAAAGACAATTATCATAAATTCCAAACATAAGCAAAATATTCATATGCAAGGATAAAGTCATAGCTGGGATCGAAACAACAATTATCATACCTAGTCTAAATCATACACACTTCTGCGGGATATTTTAAAACTGATTCCAAAGCAATTCGGGTTTCCTATCAAAGGCTACGGGATATTTATACTTTTAACACTATTAGAGAATACATGTTCTTACAATTTACAAATTTCAAAAACATATCACATGAATTCGGACAGGGCATTTAAACCCAATAGTACAGACAACTCTAGTACTACTATTCGACTTTACACTCTCCATTTTTCCTACAGACTCCCTAGACAACAATCAGGGCATTTAAACCCAATAGTATAGACAACTCTAGTACTACTATTCGACTTCACACTCTCCATTTTTCCTACAATTTCCCTGGACAACAAGGCAAACAAACTATGACTTCTAAGACTTGTACCAGTAAGTAAGATCTCAGGAGAAGGAATACGTAAGCAAATTCTCATAACTGAGTTTTTTTTACAGAGAACTAATATATAGTCCTAAAATATATAGCAGTTCATATTGTGAAAGATTAAGAAGACATAGGCCACTTAGATTTAGCTTATAGCTCTTATTTAACTCAAATCACTCTCAAACCCGCGTAACATATTCATATGCAACATCAAGATAATATTTACTCTAAGTTCTATCAAAGTTATCAGTTTATATTTTCGGAACAATTAGGACCTATAGGTTTTCCAAACTAATTAACTTCCTTTCAAACTTACACCATTCCTAGATTTTAAAGACACAAAAGCTAAGGATGTAGCTAAGTTATTATTCATGCGCAGTATATACCTAGCAATAGTTGAGAGTGTACATGCATAGTGTTCTAGAGACAAGGGTGGAAAGGAGGGATCTGACTTGTTTTTCTTTACCCACAAGAGGTGTAAAAGGTAGATCCTTTTGACATATTTATCTACTACATCCATGCAATTTTTACCATTTTCCTTCCAGGGGTTAATATGACCAGATTTTGGGAGGAAAGCCGAGTTGAGGGAGCAAAATATAAAACACTGAGAATATATAAAAATCAATATTTAAACAAGTCTTAAGCAAAAATAATTCTTTAAAACCCTATATGCAGAAGTGGCAATTCTATGGAAAAGTGACCAACCTTACAATAAAAGGCACCACATAAGAAAATACTTGCAAATGACAAACACCTTCAGAATTTAGACTTTCAGATTCACATATCCTGCTTTCTTGGACGAAAGCAGCCCACTATATCCTAATAGTTTTTATGATATTACATGTCTTCTTTCTTAATGTCTAGACAGTCAAACTCAGCATAAGCATATACCACAGTTAATGTGCCACTGGTAATTATCTTTCTCGACATGAATATAAATGACATAATATCACACATAGCAAATATCATACAACAAATAAACTACAGTTGCATAACAGGAATATTGTGGATGATAAAGATGACTCAAGTCCGAATAATCACTAGGGAGACATTATAGCAACCCAGGATATACACAAGCAACAAACATATTGTCAGTAACCAACTGCAGCTATGCACTATTGAGAAATCATATAGGATTTTTACATATTTAATTAAATCATGCCAAATGATGGAATGCCTTACATACCTCAAATTCCTTCGTCAAACTAATTCCAATGTCAAGCCAATCTAACTTACTCTTTCGGATGTCCAACGTCTACAAAAAAAATTACAATAACGCTCATAATTAGCTATAATCTTTTTTCGAACCTTAAATCCCCAAATTTGCCCCCTAACTTTATAAAAATTTTGACGGCACTTTCCCTTAAAATAGACCATTCCGAGAATCCATCTCGACTCCAATTAATCAACAACAACAACAAGAACAACCCAACAACCAATAATAAGCCTTCCCAAGGCCATAACGTCACTAAATTCACTAATAAACCTCACTTTATCAAGACAACAAAAATAGGGAAGCAACTCAAATTTACATATACGTAATGTTCAAGCCCTCTCATACCTTCTAAGAATTATCTTACTTCATATAAACGTCAAGCGCATACTTCCAACGCTACAACACAAATTTAACTATATATATGAACTCCAATTTCGGCAAATAATTATCATACCTCTTTAAACCCCTTAAAGGGATTCAAGATGCCAAAGTCGTAAAACGAAGTGTTTTCTTGGCCAACCAATGCCTCCACGCAACTTAGGGGACTCAATATACCCGGCTTGTAGTATCAAAATAATAAGAGAATTGAAAAATGCAATTGTTGGGAAATCCCTGTAGCCACCCGAGACCTCTTCTAAGGTTCTGATGTTTTAGTCCTAAATTCTTCTAAGTATAAAGGCTTAAATGACCTTGTACCTATAGAAAGATACAATTAAAGACATACAAATTCTAACAACCCAAGTTTTAAAAAAATTTTCACTTGAGTCCTTAACCTTTTTAAAAATACACTTGAGTCCCAAATTTTCTAAAAATGCAACATTAGTCCCTAAATTTCATAGTGGCTCCAATATACCCTAACACGGGTTCTAACAAAAGGAAATAAAAAGCCAAAAGGAAATTGTTCCGGCTAGTAAAAAAGAAAAAAATGAAAAAGATATACTATTTCGAGGGACGTGTGTGTCACACGCCGCGATGGATACTATATTTCAAGGGTCATGTCACATGCCATGACGGATACATGATCCATGTGTGGCCCCTCGACGGATACATGGTCCATGTGTGGCCTCCATGGGTTCTGACTGAGGCATGTTTATGATCAACGAATGTGTATCACTAGGACAGATATGCGTCATTATTATTTGACATTGCATAACGTCATTTGCATCTCATGGCATTAATTTTATCCCATAATGCTCTGGCTTGTTATGATTATTTGGAGTGCTATTGAGATTGGTTATTCATTATATTATTTGACTTGTTTATGTTTTTAGGCCTAATGCTAAGTGATGATTATATCTACATTCTAGTAATTTTCCACATATTATGCTGAGACTTTTTCTGAGTGCAGATTTGTAGTCTAGCGGTATGTAGTTGAGGGTTAAGGAGTTATTTGGTTCTTCATTATTTTACTTTATGTTAGTTTTATTTGCTGGGTACCGTGTGGTATTTGGTACTCACCCCTTACTACATTTTTGTAGGATGCGAGCCCAATCCCTCTGGTTAGAATTTTCTCATTACAAGATCAAGCTTTCGAATTATTCTTAAGGTAGCTACTTATGTCTTCAGCAGACCTTCAAGAAATCCATTATCATGTCATGTTCTATTTGAGAACGAGACATTTGAGACACGTATTTTATTCGAGAATTCTTTATTTATAGGCTTGTACATGTGACACTAGTCCTTGGGATAGTTGTAGTTTAGTATTCATCTAATTAACTGTCATATTAGTCTATTCATCTTCGCAATTATTATTATATTTGGATTAGTAAGTGTTAGACTGACTCGCCTTAGTGGGTTAGGTAAGTGCCATCATGCCTGAAATTTTGGGTCGTGACATTAAGTCCCTTAATGTTGATAATATTGCCCATGATCAAATTTATGATTTGTTATACACTTTGGATTCTGGGTCAGATTATATTTCAGAAACTAAAACTGAATCTGAAGAAATTGATTTACTTGAATTCTCTGACAACTCTAGTTCTGAGTCAGATTATATTTTTGAAACTAAAACTGAAGAAATTGATTTACTAGAATTCTCTGACAATGAGAATAATAATGTTGTTTATGCTAATTGTGAAGGTAATACCTGCAACTATGAAGATGCATTTATAAATCGCAATCTTAATTTGAAGATTTGAATATGAATACTATTACATCTGATAATGTAATAGAACTTTTAGAAGAAGTTACAGATGAAAACATTCGTGACAAAATTTTACAAATGGCCACAACCTCTGATTCAAAATCTTCTACTTAAAGTTTAAAAATTGATGATTTTCACAATCAAAAAGATAATTTTGAGTATTCTCTACCCTATACCATAACAAAAGTATATCTCCAAATGGCTAAGCGATCTACATCTGAGGTAACTAGGGATACTACTGTTGATGATTTAAAAATTGAGATTGAAAATTTGAAAAGAGAGATTATCTCTTAAACAAAATCAAATGATTTGTGATCATTGAATTTCTCAACAAGAGAAAAATAATTCTCTTCCCGAAAAATTCTATGTTGAAAGTCTCGCTTTTGAAAAGGATAATTTTCAAAAATCTCTTGATTGTAAGAACGATTTATTTTTTGGTATGATGCAAGTTATAAGTGCTCAAAAATGGTACATTAAATGTACAATCTTGATTGAAAATCAATTTTCTATAACTAATGTGACTATGATTGATAGTGGTGCAGATGTTAGTTGCATTCAGGAAGAATTAGTTCCTTCAAAATATTTTTAAAAAATTACTCATGTGATTAGATCGACTTCTGGTGATGCTCTTGATATAGAGTATATACTTTCAAATACCCATGTTTGCCAAAATAAAGTGTGCATTCCTCACTTTTTCTTTTTGATTAAAAATCAGTCAAATCCTTCAATTATACTTGAAATTCCTTTTACTACTACTATTTATCCATTTATGTGGTTCGATGAAAATAGATTTTCTGCCAAATATAATGGTAAAGAAATTTCATTCGCTTTTGTTACTCATCCAGTAAATAGAGATATAAATGCTTTGGTTAATATAAAGCAAAAACATGTTGATTCTTTACAACTTGAATTATTTAGTATGAATATTTGTGATACAATGAAATTTGCTAAAGTACAAGAAAAATTAAATTAATTTCTAAACAAATGGCTGCTGATATTTGTGCCGACCATCCTAGTATTTTTTGGAATAGAAAAAAGCATATTGTTACACTTTCATATGAAGATAATTTTTCTGAGGATAATATTCCTACAAAGTCTCAAAATTGCCAGATGAATGCTGAATTAGTTGAATTCTACAAAAAAAGAGATTGATAATTTGTTACAAAAGGGAGCGATAGAGCCTTCTAAATCTCCTTGGTCTTGTACTGCTTTTTATGTGAATAATGCAGCTGAAAAGAAACGTGAAATTCCCAGATTGATAATAAATTACAAACCTTTAAATAAGCATTTAAAATGGATTAGATATCCTATTCCAAATAAAAAGAATTATCTCGACTTTATGATGTCAATATATTTTTCAAATTTGATCTAAAGTAAGGGTATTGGCAAATTCAAATTTTAAAAAATCATACTTATAGAACTACTTTTAATGTACCGTTTGGACAATATAAATGGAATGTTATGCCCTTTAGATTAAAAAATGCCCCTTCTGAATTTCAGAAAATTATGAATGATATTTTCAATCCTTATATGGACTTCATCATTGTTTATATTGATGACATCTTAGTATTTTCTAAGATATTTAAATTGCATGTAAAACATCTTGATATTTTTAAGAAAATTGTAATTCAAAATGGTTTGGTAATATCAAAACCAAAAATGAGTTTGTTTCAAACGATAGTAAGATTTTTAGGACATAATATTTGTCAAGGAATGAATACCCTTATTCAAAGAGCTATTGATTTTGCTTTTAAATTTCCTGATGTTATAACTGACAGGACTCGGCTTCAAAAATTTTTGGAGAGTTAAAGCCCTTCCATGTTTGACTCTTGCTAATCCTAATTGGTGAAAAAAAATTAAGACTGATGCTTCTAATGTCAGTTATGGTGGTATATTAAAACAGGTTAATCCTTATGATAAATGTGAATATTTGATAAGGTTTCACTCTGGAAAATGGACAGAAGCCCAGAAAAAATATGCTACTATGGCTCACGAAATGTTAAAAGTTGTTAAATATATTTTAAAATTTCAAGATGATTTATATAATCAAAAGTTTTTGATAAAAACTGATGCTCAATCTGTTAAATACATGTTTGATAAAGATTTTAAGCATGATACTTCTAAATTAATATTTGCAAGGTGGCAAGCTTAATTAGCACCTTTGGATTTTGAAATACAGTATAAAAAGGGAATTGATAATTCTCTTCCTGATTTTTGATCCAGAGAATATCTGCAATGAACTGGTTCATAAACTATTTTAGCAATAAAACTCTTATCACCATCCTAATGGCACTTCCATTATGTATGGACATGCAATGACTTATACTTGATAAGATTATTGTCTCGATGATAATTGAAGTCATGGATTTCTCTGTTTTCACTTACGAAGAAGTCAATATTGAAGACGAAATTAGGCAACGATTCCACAACTTTGATACCTCAGATTATTTGTTTTTCGACTAATAAAAATTGTTATATTTGTAGTATGGATGGATCACCTCCATGATTTCCTGGAGGAAGAGGATGAGACGATAGAGGTAAAACTAAGCTTATGGGAAGATCATCCCAAAGCAGGGGATCTTCATACAGATCCTCATCCTTTGCAAATACTCGACCAATTATATGGTTGGGAGGAAGGAGTTTGATAAACTCCTCAGTATCTAGAGGAGAAGCATCTTCATCCTCATCTGCTTCTATTCACCTAGAAGATATTCCAGAAGATAGTCTATTATATGGACAATTACAAGCATATTTAGAGTCACAAAAAAGCAAAGTAATACGTTTGCTACAGTCACTAGTCTCAACCATCTTGATGATATCAAGAACTATGAAAAACTTGACCAAAAAAAGATAATCTTTTTTGTAGAAAACTCTGAGATTCAGAGATAAAATGAGCCATGGCAAATACTCAAAAGATATTTGGTAGCCAATTTATATTTCCCGGGTAAGTCATACAAAACCCGATCTTTTTATGAAAATGTGCTAGTCAGTACAAAAAGTGTACAATTTCAACATTTCCAATGATATAACACCACTGAGATAATTTATAACTTCTTAAAGATGATAATAAAGCAGATTATATCAATGGAAGATGTTCATTCAATGACTGAAAGGCCAGTTATACTAAATTAGGCTAGAATAAACTGCACTTATTGAGATTATATCGATGCTTTTGATATGGTGCTTTACTATAATAATGAACGTCATAAGCACACATGGTTTATAAAGGTGTGTTCTCATGTATTCAAGGGTAATATCCCAAATTGGTTTTTGGATTGGTGGTCATACCATGGTCCAACTATAAAAATATTGCCTCCAGCCTTTAACTAGGTATACAAAAATTGGGCTAAAGTTTCTCCAAAACTTACTGAGTTATACCAAGTAGATCATATCTGTTGCCCAGAAAACTTAGGCCAAATATACTTCTTCATTGAATTCTCTATCCCATGAATTCATAAATGGGTCCCACAATTCGGTTATACCAAAGAGCAAATACTTTGTTTATACATAGTATTTTTTAATAATTTTTGGGATAAGTTAATGAAGATAGATCCCTCAACAAAGAAGTTATACGGACAAGAAATACTTGACCAAATTGATACTACTACTACAAAATATGCTTCAACTTCTAGCCCACTGATTGATACATTAGTCAAAGGAATTGATCGAAGAATTTTCCTGCAAGATCAAGAACAAGACAAACTTGAGCTAATAGCCAACTACATGAATCAAGTTAAACAATATTTATTAAATTCAATCGGAATGTTCGAAAAGGGTAATACATCTAAATGAAGGAAGTATTAATATGGAAGATACTCAGTCCATTCCAAGTGATAAAGACCTAATAGACAAAGAGATCGACGATATCAACAAGTTCTGCCAAGACATAACAAAATAAATACAGAAAAAATCATGTTATATGATGAGTTGATAATAAAGTGCTACAAGAAAGCAGCCACTATAGTAGATATACTGTTGAGAATAGTAGATAGACTGTTCATTACTGTATATGGACCCATATGTGGGCCTTGTTATACATGCATAAATTCTTTTTCTTTCTATAAATAGACATTCCTTTTAAAGATCTTCTTAAGTTTCAATATTCAAGTTTCATTTTTCTAGATATCTAATTTCCGGCTAAGTTAATTCGTGTCTTTGTTGGATATCTAATTTCTTTCTTATAATTATTATGTAAGAATCTAGACTCAATTTTAATATAAAAGAATTTCTTATAGTTTCTTGACTTGGTTCGGAGATGGTGATATAGTCGAAAATGGTACTACAGTGTTGGCTTTGTCTTAGTGACTCCATCTAGCAAGCTGTGACATTAAGCCCCTTCATTAAGTTGTTATTTAAAGTGAGGTGATTGTACTACGGTGTTGGCTTTACCTTAGTGGCTATGTCTAGCAAGATGTGACATTAGGCCCCTTCGTTAAGTTATTTAAAGTGGGGCTTTCCCTTTCACAGTTAGAACTGCTAGACACATGGGCTCAACACAAGTAGTATCAAGTTCTGACAGGTCGCTTGCTTGGGTAAAAGGTGAATTCCTCCATACAGTCATCAAGCTATAA
Organism: Solanum virginianum; assembly: GCA_000787875.1. Taxonomy (NCBI): domain Eukaryota; kingdom Viridiplantae; phylum Streptophyta; class Magnoliopsida; order Solanales; family Solanaceae; genus Solanum; species Solanum virginianum. The sequence continues at coordinate 3,019 of BAUE01088350.1, read as the reverse complement.
AAATTCTGATATACTAAAGTTTTACTTTTATGACTTAGAGTCTGAATGGCTGAGTAGAGTTTGGATGGCCAAGTGGACTACCGCCAGCCCTCAGATCCTTGTAATCAAACTTATTGTTATCCTCGTTCGACTCCACAAGCGGTTTTGAAAGAAGAACGCAATTGGATTCAGACTAACACATCCTAAATACAGTCATCAAGCTACAAAATTCTATTATATTAAAGTTTTACTTTTATGACTTAGAGTCTGGATGGCTGAGCGGATTACCGCTAGCCCCCAGATCCTGGTAATCAATGGTATCAGAGCCTAGGAACTTACGTAGTAATGATAAGATGAGATTTGAAGTATTGGACATAGACATAACTTTCTTCTCTATGGATTCAGGGGATACAAGTAATAAAAAAGAAAAAATTAGAAGAGGTAGATATACCTCAAGATCTTTATTTGTTAAACAAGTGGACTATTCCAAAAATTGATGTTAAAACTATTTATAATTATGTTTGGTTTGATAAATTATCTTCTAAACAAGTAATAAAAATGACTGAAAAATTATTACCTTTTAATTCTTCAGAACAGATTATTCGCCTGTTAGAAAAAAGTGATATTGATCCTTACAGAAATCATTTTCATTTTATGCATATTGACATGATACAAATTGCTTTAAGCCTTTAAATCTGAAAGGGTTAATTGAAATTTCTCTGGCAGCTTTATGAGATTTCAACAAATTCATCATTAATCTGGGAAGGTCGAGACTTTGTATGAATATTATCCTCAGAAAAATTATCTTCATATGGAAGTGTAATAATATGCTTTGTTCTATTCCATAAAGCACTAGGATGGTCGGCACAAATATCAAAAGCCATTTGTTTAGAAATTAATTTAATTTTTTCTTGTACTTTTGTAGATTTCATTGTATCACAAATATTCATGTTAAATAATTCAAGTTGTAAAGAATCAACATGTTTTTGCTTTATATCAATCAAAACATTTATATCTTGAGTTACTGGACGAGTAACAAAAGCGAATGTAATTTCTTTACCATTATACTTGGCAGAAAAATCATTTTTATCTAACCACGTAAATGGACAAATAACATTAGTAAAAGGAATTCCAAGTATAATTGGAGATTTTAATTGATTTTTAACCAAAAAGAGAAAGTGAGGAATGCACACTTTATTTTGGCAATCATGGGTATTTGAAAGTTTATACTCTATATAAAGAGCATCACCAGAAGCCGATCTAACCACATGAGTAATTTTTTGAAAATATTTTGAAGAAACTAATCCTTCTTGAATGCAACTAACTTCTGTACCACTATCAATCATAGCAATATTAGTTATAGAAAATTGATTATCAATCAAGATTGTACATTTAATGTACCATTTTTGAGCACTTATAACTTGCATCATTGTTAGATCCCGTATTTCTATGCATTGGAACTGTTACAGAAATTTGGAACCCAAGTGTCATTATTGGGAAGTTTGGGGCTAAAGAGGGATTATTTTTAAAGTTTTCTCAGCATTTCATGAATTAAAAATCTTGAGACTTTGAGAATTTTCCAGAAAATCAAAAAGGGCCTATGGTAGCTGAGAGAACTGAAGGTTCATCTCCTGTGAAGAAAGGGATGAGCTTTGCCTGCAAATGATGAATAAGCTCTGGTAAAGATAATCTTTAGCAGTATTATTGTATAATCTCAAGGTTTCATCTCCAGCGTCTTCCTTGCCAGTGGTATCTTTTCATCTCCAGAGGTAAAATTTTCAAGTTTCTCTGTTTACTCCATGACTTCTAAGTTCCCATTGTCGCTAATTTCTAGTGCGGGTATTATTTTACAAAATTAGGAACTTCATTGAAGGGTTTCTGAAAAATCTTAGAGAATAACTGTCACGACCCAGCCTATGGGCCGTGACTGGTACCCGATAGGGGCACCCGGACCATATTCCAAAACAGACTTAAATATAGACTTTATACATTTTACAGAAATTTTGGCAGAGTTTCCTCTGTTTTATTGACTAGCCACCTGAAATAGAAGAGTCTAGCAAACCAACAGACAGAACACAAACATGAATATATAAATATGCGAGCCGACAAGGTCATCGCTGTGGTCCTGCCGCCTAATAAACATAGTATAGATTCAGAATGCTCAAACAGGTGGCTAAGTGTTACATATCGAACATATATACAGGATATTAAAACTAACAGATAGGACCCTCACTCACCACGTATCCACAGACCTCTAATACAGACATATAGAATCAAATGATGGGATAGGGCACCCGTCATACCCAAAAGAAATAAAGTCTGAAGTAACAAAATATTAGCATAGTATACCAAAGGTGGCTCCGGAGTAGGGAAGCTCATCAAACAGCAATGGAGGTCTTAAGCTGGAGGTCCTCTAGCCTGTACGTCAGAACCTGCGGGCATAAAATGCAGCCCCCGAAGGAACGGGGGTCAGTATGAAAGACATACCGAATATGTAAAGTAGGAAGTACATACGATCATCAGAATAGTCAAACGCACATAGACAGCAGAAGTACATATAGTTATCAAGGTAGGTAACTGATCATAGTCAAAGGACAAGATGGCCAAAAGATCATAGACAAAGGATTTCATTTTCATTTTCATTTTTCGCACGTGTGTCAAAATATGGTTTCAGCTTATCTCAAGAGTCAAAGAATTACTTGTAAGTATCAACGGACGAGAATGATGGCAACCTCCATACTCGCGCCATACCATAGCATCACACCAGAGGTTTTCTCCGACAAATCTCCGGATAGACAGCAGAAGTACATATAGTTATCAAGGTAGGTTACTGATCATAGTCAAAGGATTTCATTTTTCGTACGTGTGTCAAAATATGGTTTCGACTTATCTCAAGAGTCAAAGAAATACTTGTAAGTGTCAACAGACAGGAATGATGGTGACCTCCATACTCGCGCCATACCATAGCATCACACCAGAGGTTTTCTCCCATAGAAATTAATTGAAGCAGCAAATTTTGTCCATTAACATCAGCGTTACT
>BAUE01088362.1:0-14809 GCA_000787875.1 Solanum virginianum | reverse complement strand
ATCCGTCTCATTTCATGTGACACTCTTTAACTTGGCATGATATTTAAGAAAAAAAGAAAGACTTTTAAAATTTATGGTCTAAAATCATTCTTAGATATTTGTGTGGCTGAGAATCATTACAGTAAAGGGTAAAAAGAGAATTTTAAAGTTAAATTATTTCTAATTAGATTAAGGTGACATTCTTTGTGGGACGAATAAAAAAGGAAAAGATGTCGCATAAAATGGGATAGAGGGAATATTATTTCTTAAATTACATGTAAAGTACAAATCAAACAAGTCTGATTCGTTTTTCGACGTCATCTTAACTAAATTTCAAAACTAAATTGAAATACCTAATTTTAATATTTAAAATATAAAATTTAGATGGTTGAAAACTACACGAAAAATGCTATAAATTGCAATCTTTCACGTATTAATATAATTAAAAAATATATATCTTAAATATTGGTAAAAGTTCACATAATTTGACTTCAATAAGTGAAATAATAACAAATAAAAGTGACAGAGGGAGTATTTATTGATTTAACAAAATGTCCTTATGCAATTTGATTTTTTTTCCCTTCCAAAAAATTGTCAAAAGTCAAATTAGTTATTTTTTTGTTGTTGGAAAAAATTAAAAGTCATTAGTCAAAGTAAATCAAGTGTTTTACATGCAATGTTCAACCTCGAAATTTGTGCAAATATAATCCCAAATTCCCAACCATCTCCAAACTCCATTTTTTTAAAAACAGCTTAAAGCATTAACTTTTTCCTTTGGCTTTTAATCTTAGAGATAAGTTTGTAAAGAAATTAGTAAGAAAAAAGACAGAAAAAATTAGTTGTGAGTTGATGACTTTTTTAACAAAATTATATGACTATTGACTCAATTTATTAATTAAATTAGACAAATTTTTGGTTGAGAAATTGTTTTTTAGCATGAGCTCACTATGGCATCACCATGACGTAAAGTTTTCTTTGAAGAAACACGAAAAATATTTTCCTAAAAAATAATTACTTAGTTTTTTTTTTCTAATTTAGTTTTTGATATTCCATTAGTAAATAAAATATATACATATTATTTTAAAATATTTATATATAATTTATGCAAAGATGCAAAGGTGAGAGTTGCATCATTCATAGAAGTTTGTTTTTCCTACTTTCTATTATCAAATTTATTGTTTTTCTACGGATATTATTCAACAATAACAATAACATACCCGATAAAATTTTATAAAATGAGGTTTGAAAAGGATAATACGTGCACAGACCTTGACACAACCTCATAGAAATAGAGAAGTTATTTTCAAAAGACTCTCATCTCAAAAGCAAAAAATACTAAATCTTAAGATATTATTCCAAAAAAAAAAAATTTAATCAATTAAATATGAAGAAACTATTATAAAAAAATATTATAATTAGCCAAATATAAAATAAAATAGATTATTTCTCGTAATGTTTTTACTAAATTAATTTTAAAGAAATAAATTACAAGATCTAATAGGACTTTAAACATGTTACTACTTATAATTAAAATATTTTTGACTTAATTTGTAAAATAATTTATTGTCCAACGGTTAGTATATTTATCTTTTACCCAAGAGACTCAGGTTCAATTCTGGGTAACAGAAATTTTTTACTTAGTTATTCTTATCAAACGAAAATAAATTAATTATTTCTTTCTTAAATACCATAAATTCTTCTTTGATACTCATTCTATTCCATTTTAATTGTCTTGATTTTCTTTTTGAGAGTCAAATAATATAAACTTTGACTAGCATTTTAAAATATATGTTTATTGATTTGAAAAAAATATATAATATTTAGTACTTCTCGTATAGTGTTTGAACATCTAAATTTTTGTTTTAAAATATTAAATTATATAATCTAATTTAACTTTGATATCTAGTCAAATTGACTTTTGAAAAGCTTAACATGATAATTTAAAATGAACAAATGGAGTATTAAGAGTATAGTTGAAAACGGAAATCATCTCTAGGTTTGAATTCTCAAAGAGACAATTATTTTAAGTTGAAATAACAATTAAAATAAAATGGAGGAAGTACCATGTAACTTTGATGAAATAAAGGAAAGAATTATAACTTCACAAGATTGAAATCAAACTTGTGGTGTGTTTAGTGTAAAGGAAATGTTTTCATTTTTTTTTTAATGAAAATATTTTCTTCAAAAATAAGTGAATGTTTTAGTTATTCTATAACATTTGGAAAGTTTAGAAAATGTTAATCAGCATGAAATTGTAGTTGTGGAACTTTTTTTTTTTTTTTTAAATAATGTGGCCACATGCCATTTTATTAAAAGCAATCTACGCAATCAAAAAGGGAAAATAAAATCTTATTTAGAAAGCGATAGAAATAGTAATTCTAATTTAGCAATTGAAAATGGCAATATAATTTAATAAAAAGAGGTAGAAATACGAACCTTAATTTATTAGTAATTAAAAGTAGCGATCCAATTTTTCAATTCCGATCGTTGCTTCTGTGGCCATTAGAGTGATATCAAACTTGAATATAGTTGAAGATCGAGTATCTATATGTAGATGACCTATTTTTATTATGTAATTTGATTCAGGTATCTTCGCCATAGTTAAAAATTGATTATCGTCTAATGTGTAGATGATCCCCTTTTTGTTATGTAATTTGATTCAGGCACTTTCGTTGTCATTCTTTTACATTTCCTCTGCAATTTGAAACTTGCTTTAGAAGCAGGGTAGGATGGGGAGTGACGAGAAGAAAAATAATATGGAATTTCAACAATGGAATTATTTAAAAAAAAAAACTTATTTGATCATAAGGATAATAGTTCTTTTTAGACCAAATATGGTCGGATCAGAGGTTACCTGCTATTGGTAATGGTACAATCAGAAGAGGAGTAAGGGAGACAAGTTAGGCACCGGGTACCACAGTGCATCTACTGTTGTGGGTACAGAGATGCTGAGGGGTGCTAACCTATCCACCCAACCCAATAGATTAGGGGTAGGCCGATCATATGTTCAAATCTGCAAGCCCTCATCAATTCCTTTGAGTTTCATTCTTGTGAACATACTTCCCAACCGAGATACTTAACACGTTAACTGTAGTACTGCACAAATTGTTACACACATCACCTAGTATCTATCATTTACAGCTAGGATTGCTGGGATATCTAATCTTATTCGCTCCCCTAGTTTTCGTCTCTTACTTTCAATATTAGTTTATTAGATTGCTTTCACTGGCGAGTGTGAATTGATAGTTGTGAGACTAGCTTTGATTTGATGACTTTTTTACTTTTTACTTTTTTTGGGGACATAAAAAGAGTTGATCATGATCGAGGTAAATGAATTTATAAATTTATACCCGTATTATATGGCAACATGCCATTTTATTAAAAGCAATTTACGTTATCAAAATGGAAAATAAAATCCTATTTGGAAAGTGAGGGAAATAAGAATCTTAATTTAGCAATTAAAAAATGGTGATCCAATTTTTTTTAGAAAGAGATAGACATACAAACTTTAGTCTAACAATTAAAAATGATAATTTAGCTTCTATCACGTTTTGAGTCTACACCTTGGACATGGTTGGCATTTGAAAATCACTTCTAGTCCCAAGTGAACCACTTGACCTTGCTACTTTACTCAGTGAAAGAGTTAAGTAATAAAGGATAGGTAGAATTAAGCACATCTACTATATCAAAGTCTCAAATCATAATAAGCAAACTAACTGAGAAGTTAACAATCTGATTTGAGAAGTTAACAAACAAAAAAAGATACAGAGAAGTTAACTGTCATGCCCCGGAAGAGTACCTTTGGTGTGGTCGGCACTCAGAGACAATTGCTAGCCCCCAAGCGAATCACTCAGCCTCATAACATTCGTTCAATCACATTCTAATAGCGAAAGACATCATTAATAAAGGTTACTTGATGAAAACAATGACAAAATGACAATCCAAGGCCAAAGGCCAAACAATCTATCCATCAACTAAGTAAAACTAGTGTGAAAGAAATTAGTCAATAATAACATCTAATCACGACTCAACAATCTAGTGTATGAAGCCTCTATCCATCGACAAGGTAGTGTTAATGACAGACCCATGACTACCTTAAAATAAAATAAAATAAGTCTAAACTCAAAGCTAGAAAAGAACATGATATCCTTCGAAAGTAGGAAATGGCTCACCAATCAGCTGAAAGCAATATGTCCTCAACGAGGCACCTGTTGATGATCGCTAGATCCTATCTCTGCATCATGAAAAGATGCAGGTCCAAATAGATGTCAGTACGTGAAATGTATGAGTATGTAAAATGGCAGAAATATATATATATATATATGAAGAATAACATCAACTCAAATAGCTCAACTCAAGAAGTAGAAAACTCAATCAGCAAGTCAAGAGTCTAAAGTAAGAATGCAATTTAGACAATAACTACTCATCTACCATCCATGTCCAATCGTACTATCAAGGCTTATTTAGGAGTTTCTCTAGCCGACAACCATCACCTATGAGATAGTGATGATATAATGAAGCGATGTCGTTGCCATATTCATCCAATACCTTGCCAGGGTATAGGACATCCCATCAGTGGATTCAAAATCAGTAACATCAAGTCCTCTTTTTGGGACACTAGAAAATATCTAATTTTTACGGTTTAATTCTCTCCTACGCCGGCTACGTATTTATTGAGTTCGAGTTGGTCTTACTCAATTCGGTGCTCAATACCCCTCCTAAGACTCAATATGCTCATAAGATATCAACCCTATGGTTAACTCATTCATCTAGCCTCATTGGACATTTATCAACTCAATTTATCACATCCACTATCAACTCTTTGGTTACATCTTTTTAAGGTCCAACTCTTGACTCATAAAGACTCTATCATGCATCATTCTAACTCATAGCATTCAGGAAGCAAAAGTAGAGTTAAAGCATTTAGGAACTCCATAGACTCTTTAGGCTCAAATTATACTTATGCATATCCATTTAAGTGAAATATGTAAAAATAACAAGAATTTATGCTAGGGTTCATGTAGTAAGCCAAAATCCTCTATTTCAAGTATTTAATTCATAAAAATAGTAATTAATGCAAAATTTATATAGAAATACATTAGAATTTAAGAAAAACCTTCAAGAAATATTCAGGGAAGACTCAATTCACTCACAACTCCATCAATTCAGGCTATGGCGCACATAGAAGAACATGATCCATGTTTTGGTTAGTCTTACATACCTGGAAGTTTTTAATCTTGAAACAGCTTGGGGGAATTCACAAGATTATCTTCAATCCCTAGCATTTTTCTCCCTTGAAACCTTGCTCTAAGTTGGAGAGGGTATTTTCAGCGTAAAAAGGTTGAACTAACCTGTTTAGGAATTTATTTAGGTGTAAAAAGTCAGGTTTTGGCTTTGAAAGGGTGGAAAAAAGATCAAAATAACCTTTCTTAAAAAGTTACGGGTCCATCTACGGCCCAAAGAAACTTTCACGGCCCGTAGGGACCTTTCCGTAAACTTGTGGGCAAATTTTAGGGTCTCTGGATCAATTCTTCGAGCCCAATCTACGGCCCATAGAAGTTCCTACGACTCATAGATTGATCCGTAAAATCTAAGACCAACAAAATAGATTTTTAGGAATTTTTTTCACGAGTTAGCAGACAGGCCATACTTTAAACCATGACCCGTAATAGGTTTCGTAGGTACACTCTACATTTGGCAGCCTCTAGTAAAACGATCATAATATTTTACTCCTAACTCCAAATGAGGTAAAATCAGTTGTGTTGGAAAGCTAATTCAAAGACCTTTCATTTAGTGGGTCATGAGTCACCTAATTCTTTGTATGCTAAGAGTTAGGGTCATTCAAAATTGACCCTTGTATAATCTAGCACTAGAAACTCAATTTATAGGAAAGTTTTGAACTCGGCTAAGTACTAGAGGTCTCTTATGACCCTAATCCACTTCCCATATGTAAGAATGAGTCTTAAAGCATAGGTGCATGTAAGAATAGAGCTATGGGGTGTCACATTAACAATCTGAGAAGTTAAGTAATAAAGGATAGGTCATAACTTTTTACTCCAAACTCCAAATGAGGTAACAAACATCTAATCACGACTCAACAATCTAGTGTATGAAGCCTCTATCCATCGACAAGGTAGTGTTACCAAATGAGGTAACATTGGAAAGCTTATTCAAAGTCCTTTTATTTTACAGGTCATATACCACCTAATTCTTTCTTTGCTGAAAGTTATAGCCACTTAAAGTTGACCCTTGTATAATCTAACACGAGAAACTCAATTGATAGGAAATGTTTGAACTCGACTAAGTACTAGAGGTCTCTTATGACCCTAATCCACTTCTAGTACTCTTCCCACATATAAGAATGAGACTTAAAATATAGATGCATGTAAGGAATCACTAAGTTTAAGCTTATATATTTACGACAAAAAATTCGGATCCTAAAAATGAAGTTGTGGGTGTTACACTTTTGTGTCAATTAAAGTGACAATGAACTTGGATGAAGTTGAAGATCGAATATCTAACCTGCAGATGATCCATTTTTTGTTATGTAATTTGATTTAGGTATTTTCGTTGTAGTTAAAAATGAAATATCGTCTAATGTGTAGATGATCCCTTATTGTTAAATAATTTAATTTAGGTACCTTCATTGTCCCTTTTGTTCTCTCTCTTTTTTAAAAAAAAACATTTTCTCTATAATTTGAAAATTGCTTTAGAAAGGGATGGAATGAGGTGTAATGAGAACACAAGTAATGTAAAATTTCAATTATGGAACTATTTTAAAAATAATAAAAATAATAATGTTGCCACGTGCCATTTTATTAGTAGCAATCTACGTTATCAATAAAGGAAAATAAAATTCTATTCTAGAAAGTTATAGAAATAAAATGGCGATCCAACTTTTTAAAAAGCTATAGCAATCAAAATTCTAATTTAGCAATTGAAAATGGCGATCAAAGTGTTCAACTCCGATCTTTTCTTTTATGGCTATCATAGATCAACTTGGATCTAGTTGAAGATCGAGTATGTAATGTGTAGATGACTTATTTTTGTTATGTAATTTGATTTAGGTACCCTTATCATTTTAAAAAAAATTTTCTCAATAATTAGAAAATTAATTTTTCAAAATATATTGACCAACTTAATATGAAAAAAATTTAAAATATTTTTGAAATAACAAACAAACACTTAAATTTCTTCATGGTAAATTTCAAATACATACATAACACAATTTAATCATAATTGTATTATTGAAAACTCTCTAGTCATACCAATATATGAGATATTATTCCTTTTAAATCAATTATAAAAAATAAACATATTTTTATACTTTGTAATAATTTAACTTTAAAATTTTTATTTTTAATAAAATAATTTATATCAACATAACTATATATATGACTCGATTTAGACCACAAAATTTGAAACTATTTTTTCATTGTCAAACTTTATACTCAAATCAACTACACATTATATAAATAATTTAATTTTTAATTAATGTTCACAAATCCGTTATCGTCCAGCGGTTAGGATATCTGGCTTTCACCCAGGAGACCCGGGTTCGATTCCCGGTAACGGAACTTTTGTCCCTTTTTTTTTTCAATTTCTCATAAAAAATAATTTAGCATAAAAATAATAAATATAAATTATTACTTCCTTTCACACGACAATAAAAAGGGACTAACAATAATTTTTTTTTAAAAAAAATTATGAATCCTTAGCTTAAAAGACATTTTTTATCAGTGAAATCTAAAGAGGATAAAATGTAGGCAAACTTTACTACTATCGCATGCAGTACGTGAAAAAATTTGTTTGAAATAGTAAGTACTATACCTACTGAAAAAGCAAGCACTGCATTAATGAAGGGAAAGAAAAAAGGCTGTTTGCTTAATATTAATGTGTCTCTGAAATGCCTTCCAAATTGTGGACACAACAAAATTAATGTGTGTTCAGCTTTAGCATTACAGTATACTAGTCCTCCACACATATTTTCTTCGTCTCAAATTATTTATCGTAATTTTTAAAGTTATTTAATTTATCATGAATTTTTCACATTTCTTTAAAACAGTGATTGATATGTGTATTTTATCATATACTCATATTAATTGATGTTTAATCTTAGGTCCTGAGAAATTATTTGAAGAATAAGTAATAGACATAAAAAAAAATTCTCTTCATATGTTGAAAATAAATGAATTATATTTTTTATTTGGACCTATTTGCTTAGACCCAAATCATCTTGGGCTTTCTATAAGTATTTTAGTAATTGGGCTTAATTTATGTGGGCCTTGTTGAAACTTTCCAGAGAGTATAGCTTCACATTATTGAGGACTCTTATTTAAAACATAACCAAATAATCATTTTAGGGTAATAACTATCATATTCAAAAGTCGAAAATTGCAGAAATGAGAATTTTAGAATGACTGCATGGGTATATTAGGAGATATATCATTAAAAATGAGAAATGTTTGGGACAAGATGGGAATGGTTCTGGCGGAAGATAAAATGCGTGAAGCAAAATTGCTATGATTCAAATATGTGAAGAGAATATTTTTGGATGCTCCAATGAGGTGGTATGAGAGACTGACAATGGATGGATTTTGAAAAGATAGAGGTATTTCCAAGAATTATTAAAGAAAGATGATTAGACCGAATATGATAATATTTTAGCTTATCAGGGATATAATCTGAGATAGGAGTGAAACTATGAAGGATTTTATAGACCAAATAGTATGAAGATAATTATTTAATTTAATATCGAGTTATCGATTAACTCATTACAACAACAACAAAAACATACCCAGTGAAATCCCATAAGTGGGGTCTGGGGAGGGTAGAATGTACGCAGACCTTACCACTACCGAAGTAGAGAGGCTGTTTCCTGGGAACACCTGAGATAGGAGATCGCAAAGGATAAAATTAGGATAGTGGGTTAGTAGGTAGTAGCGTGTCATCTTGTTATCCATCCATACTATTAGTTGTATTATTGTTCTTATAGTTTCTTGTCCTTCGAATTCAATGATTATTTGTTGATTCTTGTCTTCGATTATTTTATTATTTTATAGTAGTTACTGTTCCGTCACTATTTGCTATTTTTATTACTATATGTTATTCTTTGTATTTTGGTTACTTTTTTTTTTTTCTAGATTGCTTTGAACTATTTATCCCTTGAATGAGAATCTATCGAAAACAATCTCTCCACTATTATGCTATAAATAAAATTTGTATACACTCTACTCTTCCCGATATAATATAAATGTCAAATCCTAGAGCCTAGAGGTTCGAAGATCTCAATCCAATATAAAATATACATAGTTCAATAATGACATTTTAAATTTTTTAAAATTCACTAAATTTTAAATAATTCTTTTAAAAATTGAATATATTTCAAATAGGAATACTAAAAGGGCCTGCCTAGAGCCATTTCTACTAATCTTAATTGGGCATCACCTAAAATATTTATTTTTTTGATTCTCATGAATATGACAAACATTTTGTTAATTAATTCTTTTTGCAAAATAGTTTATTCTCTTAGTTAATTTGCAAAATTATTTGTGTTTTTCTATATATATTTTTTTAATTGAGTTGGATAGTGATGTTAGGTCAATTCTTATTGTTTAATTTAACTTGATTTTTTTCCCTCTACAATAATGAGAAGAATAAGTATAGGTCTGATAAATGGCTAAAGTCACAATATGAAAAATTCTTTAATTTGCTATTTAAATACTATATTTAAATTTCTCTGTAATAACATTTCAGTATACTAATCATACTTTTATGTTATATTATGTATGGTATATTTTTTTTATAATAATATCTTATTATAACAATTTAAAAAAATCAAAACAAACAATGATTCTATAAAAATATTTATCTTTTTCATTAATAAATATATAATAAACAAATAATCATTTCTCTTGTTTATATAAAAGGATGCATTGTTGGCCAATATATAGTTTTTTTCCCAATTATATATGCATAAATTAAGAAAATATTGGCGTGATTCATGTAGCTTTTCCTAAGTAAACCAAATGTTTTTTTCAAAAATTATTATTAATTAATTAAAATAATAAACAAAGAATCACAACTCACAAGTGTCTTAACATACCTTTTATGTGTTGAGACAAGTGTGTACCTCATTAAAAATAATTTGTCTTCATCAATTGCTCCTCCGATTCTAATTTATGCGATGTAATTTGATATTAATTGTTTAAAAATATTTTTTATTAAAAAACTAAGATCTTGAAGATATATAATATTTGACAAACTAATTTTTTAAAAAAGAAAATTGTAGTTTTAAATATATTCATAATATTTATATTTATCATTAAAAAAAAAATCCACTGATGAAAAGTAGTTTTTTGAAAAATTTACTCGTTTTAAATATACATTATTATTTTTCAAATGAAACTAATAAAAGAAGAATTCAAGTTATATACCTCATCAATAGAGGTGTTATATGAGTGAATTTGGTGGAATTTAGGCGTGAATCAAAATGAATAAAGTTAATAAATATATTTTTGAGAAAAGACAATTTATTTTTGTGTAGTCTTTAATTTTTACCTTCTCATATTCGTACTTGCTTATTTAGTGAAAATTTATGTATCAAAATACTTTTTATTATGACGTTAAATCAGCTTGGCATAATATTTCAAGGCAAAACTTTTTAGAGATGGTTTGTTTTGTGTCATAAATTTTGTAAGTATATACGAATATGATTTGCAAACAAGATTTTGAAAAACTTTTATCTTGGAATATAGCTTTTACCATTAAAATATACCTTGTGTCACTGAACTTATGCCTCAGACCAAAAGTGTGAGAAACATATCATATAAAATAATGTAAATAGGCACTTTAATCTACAAGGTCAACCAAATATCTCTATCTTCCTTGAAAAGTTCCTTTCCATTTTTGCACGTTAGCTCTTTTTTTCTTTTCTTCTTTTTTCTGTTGAATTAAATGAAAAAAAAAAATTGATTTTAACTTCCTTCACCTGGCCCACACACCAAGATTCCATGTCCCCCTTTTTCTTTTCCTTCATATTTTCCTCAATATATATATGTGTGATAATATCCCCTCAAAAATAATATTATCAACTCAAATTTCACAAAACACATATTCCAATTTCCAATAGAAAAGAAAAAAAAAATCAAGAATGAACCAAAGTGAAAATAAATCATCATCAACAAATGGAGATGAAGAGAGTGGATGGACAACTTATTTGGAGGATTTTTCATTAATGAATAACCAAAGGGAAAATTATTATGATGATGAAGATAATTTTGGCTCTAATTATTCTTTAACATCTTATGCTTCTTCTAATATTGCTCCATGGAAAAATACTAATTGTTGTAATACAAATTACAATCAATTAGTTGTGAAGGATGATGATGATGATGATGATGAATGCTCTCCCAAAAAGTTGAAATATTTGAAAAACTTACCAAGAAACAAGAAAATCAATGATCCTGATTTGGAAGACACTGCTAGTTCACCTGTCAATAGTCCTAAGGTACTTTTTTAAAAAAAAGAAAAATTGATATTCTGGTATCTGCAGTCGAATTATATGATCATCTCATCTGAAAGTTTGATCAAATGGTCAAGAAAACATATTTTTATAATTATTCAATTATATTATGTGTTCAATTTTTTGGGCCTGATACTTTTTGAGATGATGGTCTTCCGAAAACATCTCTATCTTTATGAGGTAGTGGTAAGATATGTGTGCATTTTACCCTCTCTAGACGTACTTGTGTGATTCCACTTGATATGTTATTGTTATTTATATTAGTGTTCAACATGTTATGAGGCTGATTTGTTTATAGGGTGGGGGTGGGTGGGGTGAATAAGGGTGAAATTTTAAATCGGACCNNAATTTTAAATCGGACCTCTTGCTTGATACAATTGATACCATATCAAGTTTTCAAGAAACTGTTCTAGTTTTAGCAAAAGTAGTATAAATATATCTTTTCTGGGGAAAGAAATTTAAAAAAATAAAATTTTATGTTATTTCGTACTATAGAATTCTTTGTGGAAAGACTAAAAAGTCAAATCCGAATCTATGGAGTTATAAAAATTATAATTATAAACCACGATCGAATCTATGCAAGCATTGGTTTATACATTCGAGACTCGTGAAGATAATATATGTATATGGTAGACACAAACGTTTACTAATCACTTTTTGACCTTGTTTTTTTTCTTTTTTTTCCGTAGAATTTCAAATTACGTGACAATTATCATTTTTCTATTATAAAGGTTGAAAGTGGTTATATATGACCCTATATATATAGAATTATGTGACTATTTTATCTAAGAATTTAAATGGTTAGATTAAACACACTTTAATTACTTAAACTAATTATAATTAGTATGTGTTCAACATCTAGTTGTATTGCTGTCTTGTGTGATTTTGAATAGATAAGCAATTTTAAGAAGATGGAGATCAATTACAGAAGAACAGAAAATAGCGCTACAAATTTTATGGTAATGTACTCTATAAGAGTTTTACTTTTTGTCCTTAATTTTTCTAATATTTTTTAGGGATTCTTTTATAGTTTTTTTTTTTCCTGACTTTCGATTTAAGATGGATAAAAAATAATCGATTTTTCACAATTTTTGGTTATTGATCATGTTGAAGGGAAATGAAGGTAGCTCAAGGCAATTTGAAGAAATGCAAAAAGTAGAAAGAGGCAATATATCTATAGACAAAAATGGCTATACAAATTTGAAGAAAAAAGGACTTTGTCTTGTGCCTTTATCTATGTTGGTCAACTACTTTGGTTGATTTGTATATTAAATTATTTAAAAATAATGTTTAAATAAAAAATTTGACACGAATGCAGTATGTAAAGTGAAAAATTCACACCACTAAGCATTTTATCATTATATATTTATGTGGAAATTTCTCCTGAAAAGGAAAAAAGAAGAAAGAAAAGAAATTGCAGAATAATTTTTTTCTCAGTACATACAGTATTTAATATATGTCTTCTCTGGGGCTCCAACTAATTCAAATTTATGCAACAATTGACGATATACTTTAGTTTTAGGCAAAATACTTTAGTTTTTGATTGACGAATATATATGATTTTCTCATGCTCCCCGATAAATTTGTAAAACTTTTATTTATTTCGGTTCAATTTATTTGTTATTTTTTTCTATTATTTCCTTAAGAAAATGAACTAAGAGCATAATTTGACTAAAAATATTATTGTATGATTTTGAAATAGTCCATATGATCATGACTATGATGCTGACATAATTAACAACAAATTAACTGGACTATAATACTTCTAATCTAAAGATAATGTCCAATATATTCTTCCAAAATATCAAATAAAATCACTTATATTATATGCAGATCTGAATATAATATATAGACTATCTTCGATGGATTTAAATAAAATATATTATCAAATTAATTAAGTGTTCCTATCCCAATTAATAAGCCATGAAAAGCACCTATCTAATACTCCCATTGTTGAGAAAAAAAGTCTTATTTTTGCCAAAAAAGAGTAAAAATAAAGTGTATCAAATAATAATATTAAACTCTCATAAAAAAAATCAAGGTCAACAACAATAAAGTCTTATTTAACACTTCTATATGATCATTGTCAGTCTCATGACATGTGTTGTTTGTTATTTAATTTGACGAATCTCATATACTTGTTTGTGATTTATATCATCATTATATATATTGAGCTCAAACCATGTGAACGTGTACCTTATCTCACATTTTCTATGAAAATTACTTAAAGATGTATGATTGTCAACCTAGAGACTTATCAATCCTTCTTGTAGATTCATTCTCATCTACCATCACCATCATAGTGCGGGAGTCCGGCTTCGTAATCATACTTGTCCCAATACATGCTCATGATAGTATTAATATTTGTCTTGGCCCAATAAATATCACAAATTTATCCCTTAAGTTATTTCATCATCATTAAATTCAAAATTGCTTATACGATTATATGTGAACTTGTGCGTTGTCTTAATAATAGCAAATTAGCTATTATTTTCTCGTTGTGAAATTTGTCTAATTACCTCATAATATTTGAAACCTTACTAACCTATATTCCTAATCTGCCCTCTGTTAAGAGCATCTCATTATGTCAAAGAAAATCAGAATTACGTTGGTTAACTTTTTCTTTTTTTGGTCAAAGCCATTAGTGATATTGACTAAACATAGTAATTAATTAACTTAATCAATGAATTCGGAGAAAAAGTAAATTGTTCAAAACCATCTAATTATGATGGAACGTTAAGCACATGATAACTAAGGTAGGTGATATTCCATTAAATATCCTTGGATAAGCCTCTTAATGTTAGGTATCAAGTAAGTTTCAAGCATCATTATTGAATGAAAACGTTACACCTTTAATCCATCAGTTAAAAATAATTATATTCGTTAGTTAAATACATATTAAAAATACGATTATTTTATATATAATGATAATCTATAAGTAGTAGATGGACACTAGTGCATGACACATTAAAAATAGACAAAACGTGATAGTTGTGGGATCACATCCACCACTTGAATTTTCTCAAAGTTGATAGAAAATTAATGGCATCAAATTAACTAAAGTCATTAGGAAGATGATGTTTATCCCATGAAGTAATTATCAGCTTTAAGTTGGTGAGGAAATCACAATTAATTAGTCAATCAAAATGTTTAACAACCAAGAATTTGAAACATGGGCTGCTCATAACATATCTGTTCAGTATTAGTTGGTAAAATTTGACAAATGATGAATTACTATGAGCCAAGTGTTGGAAGTTTGGCTCACTTCTAGAAGCTTTCAATATGAAGCTTCCCCTTTCACACGTG
>BAUE01088452.1:0-14756 GCA_000787875.1 Solanum virginianum | reverse complement strand
TAGTAGTGTTTGATATCATGTGTTGTAATTATTTGTTATTTCTGTGTAATCGTATTGTATATATGTATTGCCATGTGCTTTTTTTGGGTCATATCTAGTTTATTCTGTCAATTGGTTTTTGAGATGAGGGTTCCCAGGAAACAGTCGCTCTACCTCTATGAGGTAGGGGTAAGGTCTGCGTATATCCTACCCTCCCCAGACCCCACTTGTGGGATTCTACTGGGTATGTTGTTGTTGTTGTTGTTGTTGTATATATATATATAGGCAAATCCTTGGTCCAAAGAATGGTCCACACTACACACTTGGACCAATAAAAATCCAACACAAGTCAAGTGGCCCTACCAAAATATCTTCAAGACCTCAAGTTTTAAAAATTTTACTTGGGTCCCGAACTTTTCAATAATGCTACTGTGGTCCTAAATCTTCCTAATTGCTCCAATGCACGAAATGCGGGTTCTAACATATTCACTATTTTGAATCTAGATCAAAAGCATTATGTCACTATTGTCTTTCTCATCGATGAGCGAAAGATAGAAGTATATGATTGCAACATGCCAGTTTTTAATGATGATGAGTTTGCAAATTTTATACTTCATATCACTGTGATGTTTCCAAAAATCATCCAACAGAGTAAAATATTTCCTGATGTGCCGGCACAAGAATTTTGAAATTATGAACGTGTTTTTGGCCTTCCAAAGAATGCTATTGCGATAGCTTGTGGAGGATATTCTTTAATGTTTATCGAGCATTTGATCACTAACAACACTTTATGGGATGAATTGAATAATAATAGCATGAGAGTTCAATGAGAAAACTTTGCGGTGACTATTTTTACAAAAAAAATGGAACCACAAATTGTAGGATGTATATTTTATTGTATGTGTTGAAAAATGCATGTTGATTGTTGAATTTTTGAGAAAATGACTATTTTTGAACTTTTTCTAATGGATGTATATTTTATTGTGGGTGTTGAAAAATATATGTTGATTGTTGAATTTTTGAGAAAGTGGCTATTTTTGAACTTTTTCTAATTGTTTGATATCCATGTATGGATGTTCTTGTAGAAACAAGATTTGTTTAAACAACTATTTCTTGATGAAAGATTATTGATGTATATACTTCATGTTGTTTACACATGCACAATATAAACATATTTAAGAGTAGAATAAGATAACAATGACAGTCAATGATGCAATCCACATATAGTGTATGAATGCAACGCATGAGGTGAAATCACGGCGGACTCTAGTTTTGATATATACATCTACCGAGTTGAAGCTACCAGGTAGAACCCATGGGTGTCTTGTCAGACTATATACAAAAACTCTCAAGTGTCACGATGGTCGTTAGCGCCGATGACATCTCAGCGGACCCCGGCGCTGAAAAAGAGGTCTCCAGTATCACAATGGACTCTAGCGACGATGATACCTCGGTGGACTCTGTCGTCGGTAGGGAGATATCAAGTAACATATTTGTTCAGGGCCAATGCAATATAAGATAAAGTGCACCATATCACGATATCTCGATATATAATAGTAATAATACACCTCGGCGGACTCTGGCGTTGGCAAATAGATCTCAAGTAATACGACTTTCTCAAATATCACAGTGTCTCAGTGGTACATATGTAATATGAGATATATATATATATATATATATATATATATATGCCAATGGCAAAATATAAGTACATATATGCAATATGATATGATAATGATATGCAGAATAGTCATAACATCAGAAAGTCTATGTCAAGAGTATCAACTAGTATTTTTATAAAAATAACATCACTAAATTATGTTTCATGTTTAAATCAGACTTCATACTTTTTATGAAAAATAGATTCAAACAATCAATTATTATTTTAAAGGCAATAACCAAACACAACTCAAATCTTCAACTCCACCTTTAGCAAATTAAGAGAAAGAATATTTGTAATGATATATAATAGTAGATTGTATATGGGGCTAATCTATAACATTATGTCACTATGCATGTATTTTGAAATGTTACTCTTTTAGAGAAATTTGATTATATGCTTGAAGTAAAATAGTTGAGTTAGGTCATTTTTCTAGTTTCCTCAAATAAACCTTGAGCTTCAACTTCAACTTTGAACATTTCATATAAAGTGAACATGTTTTTGTTTTCCTGGCCAAACGCCCATGTGACAGTAGCTAAAACTCAATTGAGAGGAGATAAAACTTTTTAATGAGAGTTTAAGGCGTACAGTCTAGTGACGCGAGTTCGATTCTTACCTCCCTCTCCTATCCCGATTTTCCAATGTAACAGGAATTTTTAGAAAAATAACAATAAGCAAAGGATTTACAACAAGTTTTAGTCAAGGAATATTAAGATTTACATAGATTCAAAAGGTCTTTCTTTCACTACCTAGAAATCAACAAGAGTGAGTTGTTTTCCATCACTCTTATTAGTCCTGGTGAGATGAAGTAGAAACTGCAGCCCATTTCCCACATCATACAACATTAGACCCAACCTCCCACCAATCCAACTACCAAATTGGCTTCCCAAAAGAAAACCCAACCACCTAGTTTTCCCCTCCCCAATAATTCCTCCAATATATGACCCCAACAATGTGCCAACACTTCTTATAATTGCCTCAGACAATGTACCCCCAACGTATATAGTCTCAAAAAAGTCCCATCCAGATGACACCATTGGCCCCATTATGTGTTTTGCTTGTAAAGACGCTCTTTTTGCCGCAGCATTTCCAACTTGCTGCCCTGTTTTCACTGCATCTTCAAGACTTTGTCCTTTGGACAAGTTTTCTTGGACTGCTGCTTTTGTTGCTTCATTCCTTACCGTGTGCACATGAGTTGCTCTAATGTAGTATAAATAAATTTTGACCAATTCCTTGGTTATGCAGCCTATTGTTCCATAGCTCATGTCAAAGCAGTTTACGAATGTGAATCTTTCGGATTTGCTCCTTGAAGCTGATTCTTCTCCGACCAACTTTCGACATTTTTCAGCTGCACAAGACAAACATGAGAACAGGATCATGGAAATGCTGACCTTGACATCTTTGCTGATGATCAACACACAAGAACATAAAAATAATACTAACTGGAAAATTTGAAAAGATTAGAGTAACAACAATAATCATGCCTCAATTTTAAGCAAGTTGGAGTTGACCATATCAACAATAACTCCAACAATGTTTTCATATGCCAAAAAAATACGTACATACATATACTAAGACTCATATTTGTTTGCCTCTATTCCAATAGAGTCAATTTGAGGCAAAGGAAAGTAGTTGTAGGAGGCGAGGCCGTACGTAGATATACCTATGAAGCTCAGAACCAGAATTGCTGTCAAATAGACCAACTGTGCCCTCATCTTTGCAGAAATTTGTCTTACTTTTTTTGGTCTCAAACCTCAAGGACCAAAATAATTTTGTGTATGTGGAAGAACAAAGGAAGGGATTTATTTATCAGTTTTATAATGTCAACTAACTGGATAAAGATCCTAAAGGGAAAGGAATCCTGAAAGCATTTGTCCTAAAGGAAAAGGAATGCAAATAAAAGTGTCCAAGGAAAGGAAGCAAAGATGCCAAGGAAACAGGAAACTTGAGTTCAAAATTAAGCACATTCATTCCAATGTTTAATTTGTGTGGCAATGTTTCCTCCTTCCACAAGTACCCCATCATAGTTCTAATTTTTTTTTCGCAACACTTCTGTATGTAGTATTTTCAATTTTCTCATGTTTAATTGATTATTTTTTGAAAAATATTTTATTTGATAAAACAAGCTAATTAAAATGACTTCAATTTCCTAACGAAACACAAGTTCCTTGATAGTGAAGTTTCTCGAGTGATATTCCATAATGATTGTATCTTCTACACTCTTCAGCACATCTCCCTCACCCTTATATAGCCTCCATCCCGCCATCAACATACGCGTCCCTTCTCCCTCACCTCTCATAATATTTATCTAGATTATATACAAATACTTTAAACCTACATATCAAACATTTAAAAAAAAAAAAAAAGAAACTTACCCTTATATTTAGTATTGAGACATTTTTTTTGTCTAAAATACAAGACCATTATTTTTGGAATTATTACAGTAGATAGTCATTAGGCTAAAGTAATACCAAAAAATGGTCATTCGTTATATGGTCATATATAGTCAGTACATATTTCATATATAGTCAAACTATATTCAATTTTGAGATGGTCGTTTATTGTATCTTCAGTATATATTTCATGTATAGTCAAGTTGTATTTATTATTGAGTGTATTATAATGTATATTTAGTGTATGGTCATGTATAAGTAATCTATGTTGTATAATCAATGTATACGTTCTATGACTTTTAACAAGTTATATTGTATAGTCACTATATATTTCCTATGATTTTTGACTATTTTTTTATATAAATGAAACATAACTATATTTATTGTAAATAAATTAAGAACATAACTGTATTTATTGTAAATAAATTAAGTTATTGTATATATTTGAAATTAGCTCTTTTTTTTTCTTTTCAATTCCCATTTCATTTTCTTGGGAGAAAGAATTATAGGCTATTGGATATTTAAGAGAACTTCCAAAACTTGGTTAGATTGTTGGATATTTAAAAGAACATCCAAAACTTGGATGGATTGTTTCTTAAAACTGAAGGGTCAAAAATCCCTTTTCATAATAATATATTATGTGATTTCTTTTTTAAACACATTTTATTCTTAATAAAAAAAACTACTTTTAAAAAACTTTATTCTTGTTTTTTTTTTTAAAAAAATCACTTTAATAAAGAAGTAAAAAGTAATTTTTTTCTTCTTAATCTCATTTTTAGCAATTAAATAAAATAATTTCATCATTAAATTTCATGTTAATTATTTTAACTAATGATATAGATCATATATATAAGATCATAGTAACTCTATCATTAATTTTCATTTAGAAAACGATAAGAAAAATCATAATAAAATAGAAAATATTTTTATTTCTTAATCTTTTTCGAATTGTTTATTTTGCTTATGGATTTTTGAGATGAGGATTTCCACGAAACAGTTTCTCTACTTCTATGAGGTAATGGTAAAGTCTACGTACATTCTACCCTCTCCAAACTCCACTTGTGAAATTCCACTAGATATGTTGTTGTTATAATTTTTTTCAAATTGAAGTACGATAAGCATTTGCTAATAAGAAATTATTGTTAAGAAAAGAATATGTTAAAAAGAAAAGAAACAATATATTTATTTGAAAAGATGCCATTTTGACCCATTAAATAACATTAGGAACATTTTAGATTAAACATTGACAATAAGGATATTTTAGATCAAATTAGTGTCCCTGTCCCATATTAGTAGACCATTTTCATTTTTACACGCATGTTAAGAAAACATAAATAATAAGATAGTTTTGCTAATTCATCTCTTAAAAAAATTTTTGAAAATTTTACAAACAAATGTGAATACTTTCAATAAGAATTAATTGCGAGGGTAATATTAAAAAAATTAATTAATACTTTATTAATATTGTAAGGTAGATAACTAATATGGAATAACTACTTTTAGAAAAATGATCAATCAATATGGGACGAAGAGAGTATTAATCAGAAATATATATGTTTATTCAATTTAGAATAATTTAAAGAAATTTTTAACCGTTTTCCATTTCTAAAATGATGCTTTGACTGAACTAGTTCACAACTAGAATCTGACCAATTTTTCAATGGCATTTGGCTTTATTAGTTATAAAAATAAATAAGTCACGTCTTTTTTCTGTGATTACAATAATAGATCGTGTTATTTGATTTCCCTAAATTACCTATGTCGACATCATGAATAACAAGTGTGTGGTGCCCTATAAGTAAAAAACAAGCATCTTCTTTGATTTTTCGGAAGTTTGGATTTTTTTAGTGCTGAAATATCGTAAGTTTTGAAACTTGAAATTCATCTAGTTATATCCATAATTCATATTAAAGAAAAACTTGGCATTATCGATTTAATATTTTAATTAACATATTATAGTATCAAGTTTTCTATTTTATATTTCACATAACTCGTTAAACTTATTATGAGTAATTGTCTATATATATTTATTTTGACCGTAAATCAATAATAAATTTGTGCTATAAAATATGATTTTCTCACTCATTGTTCATCAAACTAACTCACTAAAAAAATGTACGGTGAAAAATATATTCTCACATAAATAGTGAAAAACTTCATAAGTGAAAATATTACTAGGTATTTTTTTTCTCACCAAATTAATCAAAATATACACAGGAATAGCCATGGTCTGATGGTCCACGGAACATTTTCAATGTGAAAATAGTGATTTTCTAGTAGTGATAGAAGTTGAACTTTAGTGCTTGAACCTAAGTTGCTCAAATTCTCCAAAAATGTTGCTACACCCGTGTTGGATTCTTCAAAAATACACTATTTTTGAAGAATTCGACACGTACCCGTCGATATTTCTAAAAAGTCCCAGCAACATAGGCTTGAACCATTTGTTCACTCTTCAATTTGACCTAAGCAAATAAATAAACAAAAATAAAAAAGGATTGTATATTCAACTAAACTACGCTTTGTTTGACTCAATCAACCTTGAATTTATGTGAACGATAAAAGTTCCGGAATGAACAAGACCATCATCTAAAATTTAGGTAATACACGGAATAATATCAAGCTTGATACTTTAGATTTTGTATTTTTGTACCATAAAGATCTCAAGAGTAATAGATATTTTACGTGCATGTCTTTCTTTGGTTATAAAAATGATAAGAAATGTGTGCTCATTAGTCATTCCATCCTCTGCTTATATATACACCATCACACCCAAAACATATCCTAAACAGAGCAAAAACAAAAAAAAAATGGCAACAATTGCTGGTGTTAGTCTCACTACTCCAAAATTCTTGGCTAAAAATTCCAACTCTCCCAATTTTAAGTTCCCATGCCTTAACAGTCCATGGAAAAAATCATCAACAAAATTAGGGCTTGTGTGTGCAGCACCAGATAACAAGCTTTCTGACCTTGTGGCTGATAGTGTTAAGGGGGCAGAGGAAGCTTGCAATGAGAATCCAGCCAGTGGAGAATGCGTGGCGGCATGGGATGCGGTGGAAGAGGCAAGTGCAGCAGCTAGTCATGCAAGGGACAAGAAGAAGCAAGATGATCCTTTGGAAAGTTACTGCAAGGAAAATCCAGAGACTGATGAGTGCCGTACATATGATAATTGAGAGTTGAGACTATTTTTATTTTACTTTAAGCCTTGAAGTGCTTTATTTTGCTCCCAATTTGAATCTTGAATGCTCTGAATTAGGCTTTTAATATGTATAATGAAAGGTTTATTCCTGTTTAAATTAGTCTCAAATACTATATAAACATTTTGATGGTGTCTTTGCTTCAAGGTTATAAACTATATGAAGAATTTATGGAATGACAGGGAATTAGTTATATATATGTATTTCTTGATAATGAGTAGCGGATTCAAAATTTTAACTCACACCTTATGGAATGCAGTCCATGAGAATCAAATCTTGGACTTGGGGTGCATTTAAGTGTTTGGAGTGGGCTAACCTTTTTATCAAAATTATGTTTTAAAAAAATGATCTCATTTGATTTGACACGAATTTTTAAAAAGTTCTTTTAATTTTATGATCTTAAATTAAAATTATGTCAAATATATTATAATGTCATTTAATCCTGTAATCTTAAATATATCATGCGAAAAAATAAAATTAAACTTTTGTCGAAAAAAGAAAAGGATTATTCTTTTTTTATATAGGCTAAAGTAAAAAAGAAGACATTCTTTTTTAAACGGAGGAAGTATATAATAACTCCATTAATGGAGAATGAGAGCAACATAAGATGAGTATAAGAGACAGAGAATACAGGGAGAAGAAGAATGCATTTACATTGCAAAGAAAAATGATCTGTTTCAATCTGTTACAAAGCACAAAGGTGTTGTATTTATAAATGACTTGGTACAACTGTTATCTCTAATTAATTCTAACAAGGTGGAATGATTTGGGAGATCCTTTTACTTGGTTTCATTTGTAAGTTGAAATTTTATACTTGTGATTTTGTCAACTAAACCTTTAAACTTATTGAAACACAATATTTTAAACATTTTTGACTATTGACCAAGCATATGTGACATTAATATTGTTGACATTGAAAGCATGCGTGATTCTACGCATTTCAAAGCGAGTGAATCAATATTTTATATTAAAAAATATTTTAAAAATTTTTAAAACAAAATAAAAAATATCCAGAAAAAGAAAGAACTTCTTCTTATTCAAAGCCTTCAGGCACCCTTCCCTCCCCCCGCCCCGCCCCGCGACAAAAAAAAAAAAAAACTAACTTCTTCCCATTCAACCATTTCCTTTTGTTGCAAATCAACAGAACCCCTCGACCTTTTGGCTTAATTTTGTCATTTTTTCATCCCATGATCTTAATTTTGTGAGTATTTTTCATATTTTATATGACTTAATGTGAAAAAAAATAATGGGTATTGAAAAACTTCACCGAAAAGCTTGATAAAGCTTTGAGAATAATAAATGAGTTTTGTGAATTTATGAAATAAATTTAAAATTGTAATGAAAATTTGTTAGATTTGTGTTATTTTTCGTATTTTATACGAATTAATGTAAAGGATGATAGTGGGTATTGGAATATTGAAGAACTCCATTGATAAGCTTGATAAAGCTTTGATATAATAAATGAGTTTTGTGAATTTAAATTCAAAATTTAAATGAAGATTTGTTGGATTTGTGTTATTTTTTGTGTTTTATATAATTTAATGTTAAGGAAATAGTGGATATTGAAAAATTGAAAAGATAAACTTTATAAGACTTTAAGAATAATAAATGAGTTTTTTGAATTTATATAAATTCAAAAATGTAATGAAAATTTGTTGGGTTTGTGTTTGTGAACCTCTAGTGTGAAATTCAGGACAAGTGAGTAAGAATTTCACTCATTTAAAATGAATTTGATATTTAATTTTGAGAGCAAATATAAAAAAAATAATGTCCAAAATTTCTATATGATATGGAATTCCACGTGTAAATGAGAAAAGATGAGAAATTTTTTTTAAACAAATACTTTTTTTTAAAAGATGAGAAAAAAATTAGAAGAAAAAAAACTTTTCGAAAACTTGAGAGAGTCAGTTTGCAGGAAGAAAAAGAATCTTCTTTGGAAGTGAAATGATGAAAAGTTTTTCAAAAAAAAATAATTTTTTTATTATCATACATGACTATTTGACATTAAATGCAACATAGATTACAAAAGAAATATACTCATTAATACTCATTCACATATGTAATTAGAATCTAAAGGGAATTGTTTATTTTTTAAATTTAAATGATATTTTATTAAATAACAAATTTAATATTAATACAAGTCTTAAAATGTAATTTTGGAAGTTTTCCAAATTGAAACTAATGTAGGTTTTATGCGTTTTCTCGTGGTGGTGTTACTTTGCGCAATGTACACATGAATTATTTTACTAGACTTTTTACTTTTACTAATACGATATGGAATAATTCTACCCACTATAACCTTTTATATGGGTGGAGAATCATCTTTTATGCTTTTTACCACCAATTCTATCTTTATTTTTAACTTTATTAAATCAATACCTAGGAGTATCATTCAACGGCTGCTTTTGACGCAACATTTCCAAGTCACGACAAACTCCTCCGTACCTAATCCATGGCGAAAGAAAAAGATCATTTGGCTTCCATTTTCTACTCATTATTAAATGTTTTAGCTAAGAAGTTGATAAATAATAAAATTAGCTAGGTGTTTTGATTAGCACAACACATTTAAATTAGGGATAATAATTAGGTGGGTTGAGTCAAATTTGAGCAGATTATAATGAGTCAATACAACAAACGCATCAAGACCCAATCCAAGCCAAATTTTGCTTGAATCACAATGGGCTGTGTCAAAACAAGTTGACTAATGGGTTATAGAGCGGGTCAAGACCCAACTCAATCAATTTTTACTAAATTTTACTTACTTTATTAGTTCTTTTTAAATATTTTAGTACTTAATTAAATTATATTTTTATTTATTTTGGTTATATAAAACATATCAAATTAGGAAAAAAAAAAGGTCGTTTTAAAAATATTTTGATAAGATCTCTCGAGAGTCAATTTGGATTGAATATCAATCCATCCGCCTAAACTTCAACCGATTGAACAAACTGTGTTTAATTTTGTTACCCCTAATTTAAATACAACAATTTGTAGTCATTTTGGGTGATGGATTAGCCTAGTCATTCAACTGAGATATTGGATATTTGCCAAGATCTTTGGACGTAGTACTAAAAGGTTGCCTTTGCAAAAAACTTAATATTCGCCAAGATCTTTGGACATGGTAGTAAAAGGTTGCCTTTGCACAAAACTTAACACGATGGTTTGCCTCAGCCCATGCGATGTACTGAAATGGCAAACCTACGAGTTTAAGAAACAGATGATACATGTTGGGAGATGTGTATGTTGACATGTAATTATCAACGAGATCATGAAAATTATACGCCAGATAAGGATCCATTCAGCGGAAATGCGCAAGTTTTGGCTAGTTGCATTGGATGAAAATTCTTTTATGAAGAAACAGAACAAGAGTTGAGTTTGTCTACTTCTATTTACTTCTTCTTGATTCATATAGTCAACTGGACTGGGATGAACAAAATTTAAGACTAGGGTAATTTCAGAGAGTAACCTCCATGTTCCATTTTTGAACGCCTTGTAGCATTTAACATCCAAAAGATCCCAACAATCAAAATTTTCCACAACATTGTCACAAGCAGAAGTACAATTACGCACAACTATTGAATGGGAATGGCAATCTTGCAGAAACAAAAAGGCCATCTTGTTCACACAACTTAAGATTTATTTATAAAACTAGAGCAAAGATCATTGATAAAAGTACTATACAAACAGCTAATCAACCAAAGCTAAACATTTTAGTAGAGACTACAAAGTGTAGAGACTGCATAAACGAAAACTTAAGCAACAGGGACAAGGTTCTCTTCTGCTGCAGCTATTGCATGTAATCAATTCCGAGAGAATACAAGGAACACCCCATTAAGCAAGATTATAGAGGTTGCTCAAATCTCCAACATATCTGCAGAGGCAGCAATGGATTGAATCGAGCAAGGGAGCTGCTACGGCTCAAGCAAAGTGTCTGGTATTTCAGGGATGTCCACAGCAAGTCCATTAGCATCAGCCCAGAAACGAGTAAGGGAATTCTGCGAATCCAAGCGTTCAGTCAGTTCAGCTATTTCAGCCCTCAAGACATTATTCTCCGTGTCGAGAGCGTGGAAGTTTCTTCGAACAGAATCAATCCTCTCACGCCAGATAGTGCTCTGACTCTGAAGCTGCGTCAATTGGCTCATCAACGCCTCCAAGTGGTGCTTCCTCCTCATCCGTGACCGCCTTGCAGATTCACGGTTAGACTCCATTCTTTTTCGTTTCCTCTCGTCATTAGTAGCATATCGCTGGCCATTAGAACCCAAACTAGCTGGTTGCTGAGTCAAAGCCATGTCTTTGTGTCGTTTGTTCAATGGGAATTTAATTTGACAAAGAAGGGGAAGGTACTCTTGCTCTCTTGTTCGGTTTCTGAATTATTTTAATTTCTAAATCAAACAGGATGAGGGTTCAAGGGCTAATCCATGAAAACGCATAGAACCAGTGTAGGAAGACAACAGAAAAAGAATGCATGATACGAATTCGAGGCAGGAGGATCATAAAGAATTTGAAACTAACATAAAGAAACTATTTGTGAAACCTTAGTCAATGATTCAATAAAACATTATAACAAATTAATAATAAGTCGATGGCTGTTGTGTAGGTCCAAATCCAAACAGTGCCTTCAGCAATTAAAGGCAAATCAAACTGCAGCACAGAAAACAGAACATCAAGGTATTAGGAAAAAATAGACAAATTCAATAATACCAGGTGTATAAAAATCAATGAACCAGACGCAGTCACAATTTAATTTACATGCTTATATAAATCCTCTTTATCCTTCTCGATCTATTTGAATCTAAAAAGATTCAGGATTACTCATAATTAAAATAATTCTACCCAAAAAATAAAATAAAATCTAAAGGTCTTGCTAAGTTGAATAAAGTGTGACATTACTTAATGATAAATATCTCATCTTATCCCATTCAACCCGGAAATAATTCAATCCACATGCCAAATGATCACAAAGTTAACCCAATTCATATCATTTCAACAAGCACATGCAAGCAAAATAAAACAACAGGAGCAAAAATTTTGAAAAAACAAAAACAAAGCACAGCAAAACGAGAACAAAAATAAAAATAAAAATAAAAAGGAAAAAATAATTGAGACATAGCTATCAGGTGGGCGAAAGAAAGTTGAAAAGAGTTGCACCCTGATATCTTTTCCCAAATCAGTTACTCCACATTTGGAGATTGAGAAATAGTGAAAACGTAAATAACCTTGAATAACATGGCCCAGACACCAGCATCATTTAAACTGTACTCCAATCAAAACTTTTAGTGAGTCGTTTATATGCAAAACTAAATGCATTGAATCAAGTCTCTTAGAACTCAGCTGATAAAATAGAGATAATAGCCAATAAAGTTTTCTCCTTTTATCCTCTCTTTCATCTGCAATAGAAGAGTTAATTTTACTTCTAGCTCGACCAACAGCAATAACAACGGGAGTTGATTGCATAGGTGGACACTCAATTTATAGCTATATAATACTCTAGAGGTCATTTTTGAATTTTTTTTTAGAAAACTATCATCTTACTCCTCCCGTTATTTATTCCAAGTCATGTTTGATCATTATTTTCTGTGGTCAGTTTTGAATTTTCATTCAAAAGTTGAGTAATGTGTGGGTTTTTGAGTTTTAAAGACTTAAATTGTTCAAAAGTGATTTTTGATACCAATCGAAGTTACGAGTCTTGAAACGGAATTCAGCCAGGTTCATCAGCTCAGGAATGTGAAAATTGGTCTAGAATCATCTCGTTTTCATATTTGAGGTAGTTTTGTGGAATTGAGGACTTAAGTTGGAAGTTTGAGTTAAAATGGAATAAGGTTTGACTTTGGTCAATATTTTGAGTTCTCATGCTCGGATTGGATTTATGATGATTTCTTGGATTAGGAAGGTGATTTTGAGTCTACGAGAAGCTTCGTCATATTTTACTAGAGTTCCGAGGGCATTTTGATATTTTGAGCATTAAGTTAATTTAGTAGCGACTTATCGAGTTTCGAGTTAAGGAAATCCCAAATTCGATTTTCGATAGTTTCATTGAGTCTTAAATATCAAATTTGATATAATAGCATATATGATTTGTGTGCATGAGGTTCTGAACAAATCTTTTGGGTTGATTCTTTTGGATGTTGCTTGAAATCCTTGCTGAGGTCTGAATTGCAGGTATCACTTAAACGGATACCTGGTCGCTTAAGCGACACCACTTAAGCAAACTCCTGATCACTTAAGCCAAGGGAGCCACTTGGGTGGGGTCTACTTAAGCGGACCAGTGGTCGCAGAAATGGTATCCGCTTAAGCGATCCCTTGAGGGACATCCACTTAATTATGGGATGTCACAAAAGTGACCCTGGAGCCACTTAAGTTGGGACTGATCCCGGGGTCTCTTCCTCATTTGATACTTTTGAGCTTTGGGAATTTTTCAAGATAAATTCATTAGCTAAAAGTTTTTAACTTAAAATCTTTATTTCCCATCAATAATTTCACGATTTCAACTTCTAATTCTTGATTTTGATCTCCAATTTTTATGATTTCTTCAAGAGCTTAGACTTTGAGTAAATTGATGATTTTGGATTCATTTCTTGCTCAATTATTATAGAATTTTCAACCATGAACTCTTTTTTACTTGTAGAATATGATTTTTTGATAAAATTTCAGTTTTATCCTTTTTGACTTTGATATGATTTTTGGACAGTTTTACACCCGAAAATGGAACCTTATAATATGAGTATGGTTGGATCCTTTTGATGAATATTTTTCATTCTTGATAGTTGAAAATTGTTTCAAAGGTTGTTCTTAAAGGTTATTCACTAGTAGAGTGTTCAAGTACTGTTTTGACATTCGAGGTAGGTTTGGCTTTCTTTTTTTTTAGATTGAAATTAGGTAACTAATTATCCTTATGTTGTAGATTATGTGATGGGACATTTGTAATACTATTTCACTTATGATACCTAAAAGAGGAGTTGAGTTTGTATTTTATCATATTTTGAGAAATGAAATGCTTTTGAGATGAGTTGTGGTTATGTCATACTTTGAGAAATGAATGCTTGCGGATTGAGTTGTGAATCGTGGCATATTTCAAGAAATGAAAAGCTCTGCAAATGGTGGTTTGTATTTCAAAGGTACTTCTTCCCATTGCGTATAAATGAGGGTATTGATCATTAATTGTTGAGTTTTGAGAACTTTGATACTTTTGTGTACACATCGAGGTGATTATTACTGTTAGACCTCGTATGTCCTTAATTGGATCGATTAGGAAAAGTTTGAGACCAAAAGTGAAATTTTTTGAAAGTTGGGTCCTTGAAGAAAATGGGGTGGTACCCACTTGACTTATGTTAAATCTTGATTGGTGCAAGTGTCTAGTGGGGACCAAGGCTTGTGTAGATATATACATATTCTATCCCTCATATTCTTGTTATGTTCCATACTTAGAAAAAAAAAACACAAGAACAAGAGAAGAACAAGAAGAGCTCTCGGGTTTGGCAGGGGAAAAATTGAAATTCCCTTTCTTTCATTCTACAAATTAATTGTTGGTGT
>BAUE01088475.1:0-14744 GCA_000787875.1 Solanum virginianum | reverse complement strand
CCATCAACATCGGGCACACACAAACTACCCTGGTATCTCAACACCCCATCTCCTCCTTTGGAGAAAACCATCACCTTCTGCTTGTGAACCACCCCTTTCAATTGGATCAAGACATGGTCTTGGTCTTGCTTCTTCTTCATTTCCGACACCAAGGATGAAGCAAAACTATTTTGAACATTGATTCTGCCTTTTGTTGTTCTCTTCAAGTTGCACTCCCAGTTGAGCTAATTTATGCACTTCCTTAGCTAGTTCTCTCTTTCCTTCCTCCACATGGGTAGTACTACCCGTAGACATCCTACTAAGAGCATCCATAATAATATTAGCCTTACCTGGGTGGTAGAGAATGCTCATATCATAATGCTTAAGCAACTCTAGCCATCTCTTCTATCGCAGGTTGAACTCTTTCTGGCTGAACACGTACTGTAAGCTTTTGTGGTCAGCGAACACGTCCACATGCACCCCATACAAATAGTGACGCCAAATCTTAAGTGCGAATACCACTGCTGCTAACTCGATATCATGAGTCAGATAATTCTTCTCATGGATCTTAAGCTGTCTAGAAGCATAAGCTATCACTTTCCCTCTCTGCATAAGTACATAACCCAATCCTACTCGGGATGCATCACAATATATTAGAAGTCCCTGTCCCGTATAGCAAGGCCAACACCAGTGTTGTAGTCAGTCTAGTCTTCAACTCCTGAAAACTGTTTTCACAATCCTCAGACCACTAAAACTTGGCCTTCTTCTGAGTTAGCTTAGTCAATGGGTCTGACAAGGAAGAAAAGCCCTCGACAAATCTGCAGTAGTTACTTGCCAAACCCAAAAAGCTTCTTATTTTGTCGGAGAAGTCAGTCTAGGACAGTTCTTAACTGCTTCGATCTTTTGAGTATCCACCCGAATACCATCTTCCCAAACAACATGGCCCAAGAAAGCCACTGACTTGAGCCAAAACTCACACTTTGAGAATTTTGTATACAACTCACAGTCTTTGAGCATTTGCAAAAACCACTCTAAGGTGATTAGCATGGTCCTCTTCATTCTTTGAATATACCAGAATATCATCAACAAAAACGATCATGAATATATTGAGATACGGTCTGAATACCCTATTCATCAAATCCATAAAAGCTGCAGGTGAGTTTGTCAACCCGAAGGACATGACTAAGAACTCAAAGTGGCCAGTCCTAAAGGATGTCTTTGGAATATCACTTTCCCTCACTATCAATTGATGGTAACCCGATCTGAGGTCTATCTTGGAGAAACAAGTAGTTCCCTGAAGTTGGTCGAATAGATCATCTATTCTGGGAAGAGGATATTTGTTCTTTATAGTGACCTTGTTCAGCTATTGGTAGTTTATACACATTCTGAGATACCTATCTTTATTACACATGAATAGGATAGGAGCACCCGAAGGGGAGACACTAGGCCTTATGAAACCTTTCTCTAATAAGTCTTTCAATTATTTTTTCAATTCTTTCAACTCTACGGGGACCATCCTATAAGGTGGAATTGAAATGGGTTTGGTCTCGGGAACAACATCAATCCCAAAGTCAATCTCCCTATTAGGAGGGACTCTAGGAAGATCGTCAGGAAACACCTTAGGAAACTCATTTACAACTAAGACTGACTCAAGACTAGCAGACTTAACATCATCAGACTAAACTCTCACCAGGTGATAAATACAACCTTTGGAAATTAGCTTTCTGGCTCTAAGATATGAAATGAATTTGCTCTTAGGGCAACAGAACTCCCTTTCCACTCTAAGACAGACTCATTAAGAAATTAAAACTTAACAATCCGGGTTCTACAGTCAACAGAAGTATAACAAGCGTGAAGCCAATCCATGCCCATTATTACATCAAAGTCAACCATCTCCAACTCTACCAAGTCAGCTAAGGTGTCTCTATGATAAATAGACATTACACAATCCTGGTAAACTCTATCAGCTAAGATAGACTCACTAGTAGGAGTAGAAACAGAAAAAGGTTCAAGCAAACACTTTGGAGGAAACCCAAACTTACTGGCCACATAAGGGGTCACAAAAGACAAGGAGACACCTAGATCGAGCAATACATAACAATCAAAGGTAAAGACTTGAAGCATACCTATGACAACATCTAATATAGCCTCCTACTCTTGTTGATTACCCATAGCATAAAGGCAGTTTGTATCACCTCTTATACCCGTAGTAGCACCTCTCTACTGATTGCCCGCTGGAGGGGCTGCAGATGACTATGGTCTGATGCTCCCCTCGCCTCGCCTCATCTTTGGACACTCAAAACTGAAGTAACAAGCCTATCCACATGAATAAAAAACATCCTTGCCCATACGACACTCACCCAAATGAAGCTTACCTCACTTGCCATAAGGTGGCTTTCCCCTCATGCCTTGACCTTGGGTCACACTAGCCTGAGATTGAGCACCCAAAGCCCTGAAATTTTGATAACCATAAGATTTTTGGTAATGCCTGTTTGGCTGAATGGGCGTACTCGCTACAGGATATGCAAGATGAGATAATCTCCTCTGGATATAGGACTTGTCACCCTTATTCTGTCTTTGTGGGCTAGGATCATGTTTCGCTGACTTCGTCCTTCTGTTCATTTGCTCTTCTCTATCTTTCTTCTTATCCTCCTCCATCTGTAGGGCATACATCATAATTCTAGAGATGTCCATGCCCGGAATATATAAAGCTACCTTACATTCTTTCTACAAATGCCTGCCTAGACCAGACATAAACTTCCTCATCTTTGCCCTCATGTTTTGCACCATCTCTGGAGCATACCTTGATAACTTAATGAACTTCAGGCTATACTCCTTCATAGTCATCCCTCACTGCTTCAGATTCACGAACTCATCCACCTTCGCCTCCCTCAACTCTTGAGGAAAGAAGTGGTCAAGAAAGACTGTCTTAAACTCTTCCCATGCTGCAGGTTTCACATTCTCACCTCTACTCTCCTCCCACTGATTGTACCACACATTTGCTACATCCTTCAGCTGGTAAGAGGTAAGCTTAACTCCTTCAATATCATTAGCATGCATAGCCCTCAAGACCTTCCACATCTCATCGATGAAGTTCTGGTAAGAGGTAAGCTTAACTCCTTCAATCTCATTAGCATGCATTGCCTTCAGGATCTTATACATCTCATCAATGAAGTTCTGCAAGTTCTCTTCTAACTTCGACCCCATATACACTAGCGGGTTCATCCTCAGGAAGTCTTCTGAGTCTGGTGGCAGCTGAGGGCTCTTGTGAGCTAGAACTAGGAGCTTGAGGCCCTTGGTTATTACCCTGGGAGACCACTAATTGAGTCAGCATAGTGATGGCTCCCCTAAATTCTGCCTCTCCTACGCTGACCACGTAGCTAATGAGTGCGAATAGGACTGGCACTCACCCATTTCGGTACTAATACTCCTCCCAAGACTCAATATGCTCATAATTCTATCAATTCATTAAGGATTTCCATCACTCATCCCCTACAGGCAAGAACACTCAGCTCATCTCATCATCTATCAACCCAAAGAGTAGGATTATTCCTTCTAAACTAAGGTTCAGTCTTATCAGGCTCTATGAACACTAATTCAATCAGTTCCAATCATCAATACACTCCTCTCAGGGATCAGACTCTAACAATCATCATATTTAGACAATCAAGGCTGTAGACATTACCCCTAAGTTCCTTCTTGACATAATTAACAATAAAATCATGCAAATTAGGTATACAATCTTTACAATAATACATGCAAACAGTAAATATAAGTATGATGATCATTAATTTAATATAATATGTATAAATTAAAGATAATTTTCAAGAAATTCACCAAGAGTTACTACTCAAGACCCATCAACTATCCATTATCAACCTAATCTATACATAGGGCACATGGAAGAACAATTCCATGTTCAAGGTAGCCTTTACATACCTGGATTGAAGAGTTATCAAGTCTCCTTCAAGAAATTGCAATCTCACTTGGAACCCTTAAGCTCTTTCTTCTTCTCCTCTCTCAAAAAGCACGTTTAGACTTAGAAAAATATGGGTTCTGAAATCTTTTCGTACGAATTTATACTCTAAAACACATTTTTGGGAGTTAAAATGGGTAGGGAATGACCAAAATACCTTTATCAAAATTTAAAAGAAAAGTTTTTAAACTGGTGTACTTGTTTGGGACGTGCCATGGGCACGGACCAGTACATTTTCGTTATTTTTTGAAAATTTCAATTCTCATTGAAAAATTGAAGAAAAACGTAAGTGTGTCTCCGTGCCCCCTTCGCGTTGCGCCAGGGGTACGGGTCGACACTTTTTTTTGGAAAGAATTAGCAAAAATTATTTTTCGACACGGTTTCTCTTAAATCGGGTCGAGGCTACTACCCCACTCAATTTTCCCCGTTGATCGCAAATCTAATCTCAGATTTCCAATCGGAGCTTTGGAAGATGTGTTGTGTGTACGATTTTATTTTAGGGGCGTTGTAGTAATTTTACGGGGTGTTACAGAGTATTTTCTTATTTTCTGACTTTTTTGGAATGTTGACGATAGATATTTTATATAGAAATGTTTCCTTTTATGTTGGAATGTTAGATGTTATGTCAGAATATCTCCAAGTCAGCATCTTGCTGGGCTACCTTTATATCTGCTATAAAATGACTCAGCAAGTCATATATTTATTGTGATGGTCTTAACATTTGTTGTGAATATGATTCAACAAGTCAGACTTTTATTGGGGCTATCCTTATATCTGCTATAAAATGATGCAACAAGTCATGTACTTGCGGGGACAGTTTTAACATTTGCTGTGAATATGACTCAGCAAGTCAGCTTTTTGCTGGGGCTATCCTTATTATCTACTGTAAAATGACTCAGCAAGTCATCTACTTGTTGTGACAATCTTAACATTTATTGTGAATATAACTCAACAAGTCATCATCTTGCTAGGGCTATCTTTATATCTGCTGTAAAATGACTTAGCAAGTCATCTACTTATTGGGATAGTCTTAACATTTGCGGTGAATATGACTCAGCAAGTCAACATCTTACTGGCGATAACCTTATATCTATTGTAAAATGACTCAACAAGTCATGTACTTTCTTGGATAGTCTTAACATTTGTTGTGAATATGACTCAACAAGTCAGCATCTTGCTGAGGCTATCCTTATATCTATTGTGAAATGACCGGCAAGTCATCTACTTGGTGGGATAGCTTTATATTTGCTGTGAATATGACTCAGAAAATCAACATCTTGCTAGGACAATCGTACCATTTGCTTTGAATGTACTCAGCAAGTCAATGTCTATTGAATAATTGCCTATGTGAATGTCATATTTAGTCAATGCATAACTATAAGTTGATGGTATCAATTATATCTAATGATAAATTGAGTTATATTAGTCCAATTTCTGATTTAAAGCTAGATTCAGTGGTGATCTTATATATTGAGATAGTAATTAGATAAGTAATATACAATTTACTGAGTAATTGTATATGTAAATGATGACAATTAAGTAAATTGATCATTAGTTGGTTGGGTCAATATATTTTATAATATATGAGGTGGAGTTAGTCAAATGTCAAATCAAATGTTAGAATCAGCAATGATCTTATACATTGAGATAGTAATTACACAAGTAATAAGATCATAATAGGAGATCATACTTATTTTAGTTAATTTTTTATTAATTAGTTCATTTGATCATAGTTATAGATGAATATAGTGATTTTAGTCCAATTCAACACTAGAAATAAGTCGACAGTAAAGATTTTGTTTGAATTTGTTATAGCAAGTGGTTAGTTGTTGAGCTAGTTGTAGGAATTGCTGTAAAATATCTCAACAAGTTATACTGTTGAATTTTTTAATTGTTGAATTTTTAACAACAAGTCAGTTGGATGAATAACATTTGTTGAACTTTTCTATAGCAAGGTAGTTAGTTGCTGTAGCAAGTTGACTATAAGTTTATGGTATCAATCATATTTAGTAATAAATTGAGTTGTGTTAGTCCAATTTTAGATTAAAATCTAGATTCAGTAGTGATCTTAGACATTGAGATGATAATTAGACAAGGAATATATATTCTATTGAGTAATTGCATATGTAAGTGATGGTAATTAAGTATATTGATTATTAGTTGGTTGTGTCAATATATTTTATAATATATGAGGATTGGATTAAATGTTATGATCAGTAAGATCTTGTATATTGAGATAGTAATTACACAAGTAATAGGATCATAGTTGTAGATCATACTTATTTTAGTTGGTTTTTTCATTGATTAGTTCATTTGATCATGGTTATGGATGAATATAGTGATTTTAGTCCAATTCAACACTAGAAATAAGTCGATGGTAAAGATTTTATTTGAATTTATTGTAGCAAGTTGGCTAGTTGTTGAACTAGTTATAGCAAGTGCTGTAAAATATCTCAGCAAATTATACAATTGTTGAATTTCTTTTAGCAATTGTTGAATTTTTAATAGCATTTGCTGAGTAGATCAATAATTGTTGTGATATTCCAACAATTGTTGAGAAACTCTATAGCAATTACTGTAAACGGTATAACTATTTCTGTAAATTGTGTAGCAAGTGTTGTAAAATGCATAGCAATTGCTAAGAAACTCTGTAGCAATTGTTGTAAGGTTAGTAACAATTGCGGTAAACTGCTGCAATAATTTAGTTTAACATGCAATTTATTAATACTTGAAACATTCAATGAAAAATGTATTCAAATAACAATAATACTAATAATATTAAATAACAATAGTTGTTAGTTATACAAATAACAACAATAAAATTAAAATGCAAAATGAAACAAGTTCACAAACACCAAATAAAAGTGAGTGTTCCTATGAAATATTTTGCTACGAGCATGTAGTTCTCTTGTGCCCAACCATTTTGCATATGGAACATTTATTCTTTTTCCTTGAAAATGATTGTCTGATACTTGACTGCCTCTTATTTGACTTTCTTCCCACCTTTCTCGGCATAACATATGGGGGAAGTATTTCCTTTTGTAAAATCTCCCTAGGAACATCCCAAGATTTTTCAGACGACACTGGTTTAATTTCCTCCATGTATGCAAAAAAATATGTCTCTACCTTATAATATTGAGAAGAATACTCATAAATACACCTTCTATAATCTTCACCATATTGACAACAGACTGGCACCATCGCATGCGGACAAGGTATTTTATCAAGATTAAACACTACAAGATTTGCAATAAAGATCAACTGTTGCAACTGCATAATGAC
Organism: Solanum virginianum; assembly: GCA_000787875.1. Taxonomy (NCBI): domain Eukaryota; kingdom Viridiplantae; phylum Streptophyta; class Magnoliopsida; order Solanales; family Solanaceae; genus Solanum; species Solanum virginianum. The sequence continues at coordinate 7,507 of BAUE01088475.1, read as the reverse complement.
TGGAGACAACATATCTATAATTGACAATTTGATGAACCAATAACTTATTCTCTAAATCAATATTTTTCAAAATTACCTTTTCTATCGAAGGGACCAAGATGGTTGATGTATTGATGAATTCCATTCATCTTTGGTGTAATTTTTCACCAAACTTCTTATTTATTTCATCAAATAGAGAAGGAATAAAAAATTCTCTTTTAACAACAAAAAGTGCATTAATCGACTCAATGTTGTTTGATGTCATAATACTAAAACTGTAAATATTGTAGTAGATATTATAGAAATAGAAATCAATAACTAATTTTTTTAAAAGTAGAAATTACTGCAACAGATATTAAAGATGTTGTAGCAAATGCAATAGTTACTGCGACAGAAGCATCAACTCCAACAACAGTTAATAGAACAAATGTAACAGTTAATGAAACAAATGCAGCAGTTAATAACACATACCTCTTTCTCGAAAATACTGCCCTACTCCATCTATGAAATTCAATTTGTTCAAGATGTGTGGCAGCTCCTGAAACCATATCTCTAATTTGATTGAAGTGTTAATTAAACTCACTCACGATATATGCTTGTGCGACCTTGTTAAAGTGATATATGATTCTTCAATTGTGAAAATTGTTACAAATATTTTCACAAGGTGTCACATGCAACAACCATAAAGAGCAGAAAGGTAGATAATTAAAACCATTTTTTATGCTTGGATATAGATCCAAAATTATACACAATTTTAGAATATCATCTACAAATCTGCTTATTTTCTAAAAAAAAATGATAAGAGGCACACACTTGGAGTCGACAACACAAAATGCAATTGAAAAAATATATTTCTGTCATGACCCAAACCTAGGACCTAGACGTGACACGACGAATGGGAAATTCGAAGGGACCCCAAACAAGCCTCTTAACTTATCATTACACATCATAGGTCGCGGAAGTAATTAAACAATATAATGGAATTAGAAATAGGGCAAAAGGACTAAAGGAAATCTTTCAAAACATAAACCCCAAAACAAGAGAGTCAAGGCTCAATACATAACATGTCCAATAACATCTCTACTACATAGATAAGAGTGGGAGCCAAGACAAGCAACCAGACTCGCCCTCATAATCAATATATGCATAAAAGAAAGATAGTCTTAGTACATAGTATGAGATCATAGATATTATCTCCGGAATGAAGAAGTCACTAACTAACTTGAGATAGATCATACTAGCCATGTGGAGGAGGATGATCAAGAGGGACTCCGGTTCCTACATGGTGACATCATGTAGGCCTAGAGTATGCATTAGTACATTTGAATATATTAAGTATGTAGGATGCAATGCAACAAGTGATAAGCACCATCAACAAAATGCATAACACAGCAATGAATAAGCATATATCAATATGACATGTATGAATGTTGCTTGAAGTAAAATCATGCTTATATAAAACATAATACATGTGTAAGGAGAGACCATTAATAGTGAATATCCAAGGCTTACTACCTCCTTGGAGAGATGAATATGGTACAAACCCCTCAATTAGTTGATGAGGTACAAACCCCTCAACATGGTTGATGAGGTACAAATCCCCCAACATGGTTGATAAAGTACAAACCCCTCAACATGGTTATCAACGTACAAACCCCTCGACATGGTTGCATGGGCCTACCACCTCTCGAGCAAGGCGATCAAGGTACAAATCCTTTAACATGGTTGCATGGGCCTACCACCTCCCGAGCGAGGCGATTGAGGTACAAACTCCTCAACAAAGTTACCCGGGCCTACAACCTCTCGAGTGAGGCTTGGTCAATTCCCAACACTATAGAGATAGTATCATATACATACATTCCTTTCATCATCATATAGCCATTCAATTCATAAGACATACATTAGACCTTCAATTCCTCAAGAAGCCATAACCAGACATTTTATCAAACCCTTGGTGGATGTGTAATGCTAGTGTAAAACTATGCAATTCAAGAGTGGATTCATGCTAGAAAATTTAGTGTAAAACTATCAATAGATACTTGGTAACACTCTCAAACAATATACAACAAAATTCTTAATCAAATCTCACAATAGATCTTAGATTCATAGCTCAAAACATGCTAAAACAATCACAATTTCATGAAACCCAAAGATAGTGTGCAGTGAAATTCATAATAAGTAAGACCCATGAGTAAATCAACTTTAAATTATGTAATTTAGATAAAAAAGAAGCTTGGGCACCATGGGTGAAGGGGTCTATTGGTTGAAATCCACATACCTTAGCTTTGGAGAATTCTTTGATGAAGATTTTAATGGAGACTTGAAGCTTGAGTGAAATCTTTAAGATCCGAAAGAGATTTGGACACTTGAATTTTGAGGTGAAATATCGTCTAAGTGTTTGAGAGAGTAATAGGGAATGTATTGAATGATATGAAGGTAAAATATGGCTAAGTATAGGTATTTTCATGTATGGAAAGGTTTAGGCCCAAGACTCAAAAGTCTTGGACCGAGATAAAAATCACTGACAACAAAATACAAAGGTCCGCGATGGTTATGCGACGCAGCACCGTCGCAGATCGATTATGGAAATCAAAATTTTATGAAAATGAAATTGTGATTCATTTGCTCTAAAATTTTCCACTCAATTTGACCCCCTGATCAAGAATATGAAGTTAGATTTTTGATACACGCACAGGTTTTGAAATATATTAAAATTACGATTTTGAACACTTCCGAGGCATATTTTCGGGCACTTTTTGAGGTCATTTCAGTTTCTCAACATCCTGTGCAACAACAAACAACAAAACTCCACCATACTTGCCTTTTAAAAAGTATTCCATCAATGGCTATGACTTTTATTATATGCCTACAACCAAGAATCCAAGCTTTTATGATCATAAAAGATACTTAAACTTACTATTTTCATCGAGCTCCAATGTTGTTTTGGTCCTCAAATGTACAGTGCTAAGCATAAAATGATACACGTCAAGCACTACATATCCATGCTTATGTGCTCCCCTTATCAAAGATTTTGCAATCTCACTTCCCTTATAAAGTTTTCAATAACTGACCTTGCATCCCAGTTTAACATGAAGTAAAATTCTCATATCTCTTGTGGATGATCCTTTACCCTCGAGAAATGTATCTTTGAAGTATGCACTAATTACTTTGGTTGTAGCATGTGGATAATGGCTTATCAGATGTTGAGAATCACATAAAACTTTTCATACTTTCTAATGTAAAATATGTCAGAACTTTTAAGTTTTACAAGCCACCACTTGCACTCAGCAAGTACACACTTGACACAATATGCTAGATGCAAGTTTATCACCTTTTTTACTCTAAAGTCTTTCTTTAAATAAGCCATTTTCAATGCAATATCTAAATCTTGGTCATTCTTATATGTCATACCATTATAAAAATCTTTTTCATCATCTTGAACATGATTCGACTATGTTTATTGTGTATTTACTGGTGTTTTGCTAGTAACTTCTGAAGTTGGCATCTGCTCACCTCCATTTGCTCATTCTAGAATGTTCGTATCTATCACATCATTCATCATTCAACATTTGTTAATTTGAGATGTATTTTGGTTCTCTACCAATCTTTCAACCATGTATACCCATAGAATAAGTCTTTCTTCATCTTCCAAATAAATTCATAAATGCACTTGATTTTTTATTCTAAATGGAGAAACTCTCCATTTTTTGGCACAATAGTACATGTAAGTGATGACAATATCTTTCAGCTCATAATTTAATTCATAGTTGGCAATAATTTGATTCACAAAATTATCATACGTTGTCACTACCCAAGCCAAGGGCCTAGACATAACACGACTAATGGGAAACTTGAAGGGACCCAAAACAAGTCTCTTAGCATATCGTTACATATCGTTGGTCACGAAAGCAATAAGATAACAATAGAGAATAGAAATAAGGAAAAAAGGGGGCTAAGGGAAGTCTTTCATATCATAAAACATCAAAGAGTTAAAGAGAGTCAAGCTCAAACATAATTATATAACTTATCCAACAACACCTCTAAACATAAAACTTAGCAAGGGCCAAGACAAACAACCTGGCTCACCCTCATAGTCAAAACATACAATAAAGGAAAGATGATCTATATGCATAGCATAAATCAAAGATATTGTCCCCAAAATTTAGGACTCACCAACTTGCTTTGAGAAGATAGTACTAGCTATGGGAAGGATGAGGATGACTACAAGGAGCTCCAGTTCCTACATGATAACATCATGTAGGCATAGAGTATGTCTTAGTATGTCTGAATGTACTAAGTATGTAGGAAGCAATGCAACAAGAGATAGGCAACATAGTCAAAATCCTTATACACAGGCAATAGGAGGTACTATAACAATATGACATGTATGATCAATACTCAAGGTAAAAAAAATACAATATCATAAGCAATGGATAGCATAATAACAATATGACATGTATAAATGATACTTGATGTAAAACATACTTATATAGGACATATTACACGTGAAGGAAAAGAACATAATCATAGACCAAGTAAATTAGTACTTGGAATCCAAGGTACACCACCCCTTAGAAGGGATTGAGGAATCAACCCCTCAATTGGTTGATGGACATAACACCCTCCATCGGAAGTGATTGATGTATTAACCCCTCAATTGGTTAATGGCTTACCACCCTCATCCGAGGTGATTGAGGTATTAACCCCTCAATTGGCTGATGGGTTACCACCACCATCCGAGGCAATTGAGGTATCAACCCCTCAATTGATTGATGGACATGACCACCCTCCATCGGAAGTGATTGAGGTATCAACCCTCAATTGGTTGATGGCTTACCACCCCTATCTGAGGCGATTGAGGTATCAACCCTTTAATTGGTTATATTGAAAACACTATAGATATATATCATGAAATCATAACATAAATACCATTCTTTCATCATCATAAAGTCACTTAACTCATATGCCAAGTATTAGGCCATCTTTTTGAAGGCTTCACATAAATACCATCCTTTCATTATCATAAAGTCACTTAACTCATATGCCAAGTATTAGGCCTTCAACAACTCAAGATACATTAATCGGACATTTTATCAAACATTTGACAGGTGTGCAATGCTAGTGTAAAACCATGCAATTCAAGAGTGCAATCATGCAAGAAAACTTAATGTAAAACCATCCACCAACACTTGGTAACACCTTCATGCAACAAACATCAAAACCCTTTATCACATCTTCATGCAAGAAAACTTGAAGTAAATCAACCCACCAATACTTGGTAATACCATCTTGCAAAATACATTGAAACCGCTCATCAAATCTCATAATAGATCATAGTTTCATAGCTCAAAACATGCAGAGTTGCAATAGATAAATCATCTTATAGTAAAAGCTTGAAATAGGTAAACATATGTTACAAATCATCATTTCATAAAACCCCAACATAGTTTATAATCAAAATACATAATAAATGGTACCCATAAGTAACTCAACTTGGAAAAATGCAATTTTCATAAAAAAGGAGAGTTGGGCACCATGGGTGAAAGAACCCAGTGGTTGAACCCCACATAGCTTAGCTTTGGAGAATCCTTTAATTATGATTGAGATGAGAACTTAAAGCTTGAGTGATTTCTTAAGATCCGGAGTGAGTTTTGATACTTAAATGTTGAGTGAAATATTTGTCTAAGTATTTGAGGGAGTATTGGGGAATGTCTTGTATATATGAAGGTAAAATATGACTAAGTATAGATATTTTCATGCATGGGAAGGCTTAGGACCAAGACCCAGAAGTCTTGGTCTGAGATAAAAAAAAATAGCAACAAAATACAGTGCTCTAAGATAGGTCTGCATCGTGGAGCAGTCGTAGACTCCTGCTGGAATTGCAAAATTGGCGAAATTCATTTTTCTTTACGGGTCCTCTAAAATTCGAGTTATACCCATTTCCCACTTAATTTTGCCCCATGAACAAGAATATGAAGTTGGATTTTTGATATCACGCACGGATTTTGAGATATATTGAAATTACAATTTCAGACACTTTTTAGGATCATTTCAATATCTCCCTCTTAGGAACATTCGTTCCCGAGAATAATAGTGAAGAAATCAGCCCCAAAAAGAATGCAATAATGCACTTAAACATCATTTCAAAAATCTCAACATAGGTGTCAAAATCAACATGAACTTGTCAACATAAACATAAATGCATACAAATGACATATAGGGTTGATACGTGAGACATGAAATCACATAGAAGGCTTAAAATTGGTACCTTAGGCTTGAGTAGAATGGAAGAGATAGGGATATCACTTTTGTATGTCCATTTCAGCTTCTCATGTAACTCTTTTGACTTGTTGATTCCTCCAAAAGACCATAATGGAAGCCACATCCTTGTTCCTTAACCTCTTCACTTGTCTATCCAAGATTTATACTGGAACCTCTTCATAAGTCAAGTTGTCTTCAACCACACCCACAACATCTAATGGGACAATAGCATTTGGGTCACCTATACATTTCCTCAACATAGACATATAAAAGACCAGATGAACCAAGTCCATTTCACTAGGCAACTCCAACTTGTATGCCACCTTACTAATCTTTCTCAACACCTTATAACGACCCACAAATCTTAGACTCAATTTACCCTCCTTACCAAAATAAACCACACCCTTCATGGGTGAGACCTTCAGATAGACCCAATCACCAACTTTAAATTCAAACTCCATTCTCCTTACATCAGCATAGGACCTTTGATGACTTTGGACTATTTTCAACCTTTTCCTAATCAACCTTACCTTCTTCCTCTACCTCAAACCATCCAAATGGGGACCTACAACGTCTACTATAGAGAGCCTCAAAAGGAGCCATACTAATGCTAGAATGATAGCTATTATTGTAAGCAAACTCAATCAATGGAAGATGATCATCCCAACTACCCTTAAACTCCAAAACACAAGCTCTAAGCATATCCTCAAGGGTTTGGATAGTTCTTTTGGCTTGGCTATTAGTTTGAGGGTGGAAGGTCGTACTAAGCTTTACCTTGGTACCAAGACCTCTTTGGAAGGACTTCCAAAAGTGAGAAGTGAATTAAGCACCATAATCCAGTATAATAGACAAGGGCACCCCATGCAATCTAAACAACTCATGAATGGATAACTTAGCATAGTCTTCGGCACCATGAGTAGTTTTGGCCGGTAGGAAATGAGTCGATTTTGTCATTCTATCAGCCATAACCCAAATAGAATCAAAACCCTTTCTAGTCTTAGGCAACCTAACCATAAAATCCATGTTAATTTCCTCCTACTTCCAAAGTGGGAATCTCTATATCTTGGGTTAGGCCACCCGACCTTTGGTGCTTGGCTTTGACTTGTTGGCAACTGTGACAACCGAATACAAATTTGATAATGTCTTTCTTCATACCTCCCCACTAAAACACATCCCTCAAATCTCTATACATCTTGGTAGAACCGGGGTGAATGGAATAGGAAGAATTATGAGCCTCAGCAAGAATCTTCTCTCTTAAGCCATCAAC
>BAUE01088484.1:0-14743 GCA_000787875.1 Solanum virginianum | reverse complement strand
AATAATAATAATAAGTGTACACTCAGCTGCCACGTGTAAAGACTTTGATTGTGTGGACCTACATGGCATCACAGGATTGGACGAAAAAACACGTCATTGCGATTGTAATGCACGCGCTATGCCTGCGTGGGATCTGTATTTATTTGTTTAGAAATTTTCAAGTTGGAGATCCTATTTGTGCACTGCCAAAGTTTAAGTTCCAACTTATAATTTTGTGCCAGTGGTTATCCTAAAAATTAATATATATAAAAAATGACAACTTGACCATGAAACTAGCAGGCAAAATTAAATTAACTAAATTGTGAGTACTTCAATATTAATTAGGTTTGTCACTTTATTAAATATATTCTTTTGCCTTTAATTTATATATATAATGAATTTTTTGAACGAATAATGTTATGTAACACCCCTTGACTCTTTTTAGATTCGTCCATAGGTGCTCACTTTCTTTAACATAAAGATACTAGCCAAGAAGAATTTTCTTCCGAAAGCTTACTGCTAATATTTTTATAATTTTATTAGTAAATGAATTAATAAAATATTAATGCTAAAAATAGAAAAATGAAGAAATAATAAATTGAAAATACACAAAAGTGAACAAATAGGCAATAACAGTGAAAAGGAAGAGTATAAGATCACCTCTTTTCATCAATTCCCATGTCTCCTTTATCAAAAATCTAATGTGTTCTCTTGCCTCTTCTTCTGACACATTACCTTTCTCGTTCATGTAACACTGAATCGACTTAGGAACATCACCTCTTTTCAATTCATCCTGAATTAATATATACAATGAGACATAGATTTTACTAGACGTCTATGTGAGATAAAAGGTTAAAATAACATACCGAGGATGTCCCCAAATCATCGACGAAACGAAAAATAGTAGCAGAGGATCGAATAGTGTCAGGATAATTGGTTAAGGAGTCCAAGGCCTCTTTGGTAATCGGATTTGTGACAAGGAAGAAAGCATGGACTAATACCATCGGTATTGCTATTGAGATCCATGCATTATCCATATATTCTTCCAGACTTGGCTTGTATCCATTGTGGTACCATCTTGCTTCTTGTAAGTATGATTTGCACAAATCTGTCCACTAATTAATATATCATATATAGCCAATTAAAATATTGATTTATTTTGGAAAAATAATTTATTTATTAAGTAGAATAATGAGTCTTACTGATTTTGTAAGGTAGGGTAGGACATTGATCCCTTGATCTTTGAGAACCTCATAGGCCACTTCATTGATGGTATTGAAGAATGAAAGATAACATACTTTCATATAGTCTGGAAGATCTTCCATTGCTTTTGTATCCCATCTGAATTTTTAGTATCAAAAATCAAATTTTCTCATGACAAATAAGATGATTGATGAGAAAATGTTAGTTGAATAACTGACCTTTGAATAGCATTTGTGAAGAGTTCCAACTCATCAAGAGTGCCATAAACATCATAAATATCATCTATGATTGAAATAAAAACAATGACCTTTGTTATCAATCTTCGAAAGTAGCTGTGTTGAGGTTCAAAATTTGTTTCTACAGCCCAAAACAAATTCTCCACCAACCTATCTCTTGAAAATGACAAATTTTCTGCCAGGCATGTATTCTTCCACCACCTAATTGTTTACAACAAAATTCAAGATATGTATCACGTACGAGAGAAATATATATTTACTAAAAAATATGAAGTTAAGAGATATCTCACCTTGACAGAATTTTCAAATCTTGTTGGTGTGCTGCTTGAACAATGTTGAAGTCCAATTTAGCAAACTCAAGTAAAAGAGGATTAGCATTTGGCATTCTCTCATAAATGTGAATATACCACTCTGTCTCTAGTCTTTGCATCATCCAATGTCTTGGAAGTTCCAAGGCATGGACCACTAATTCCACCATTATATTATTCTCTTCATCTCCACATGAATGATCGTCGACATAATTTTTTAGATGTGTCACTATGAATCTTGTGGCATTTTTCAAAGTGGTTTCAGTTTTTGTAAAGAGAAATGATGCTTCATATATTTCTAACAACTCTTTTGTGTCATTACAAATACTTTGCTTGAGATTGTCATTTTCATCCTTCAAATCGTCAAATATATCTAGAATACAAGAAACAAAAATACAAAGAGTTGATTTAGATTCCATTTCTTACATTGTAGCGTGTAGTAGAAAATATCTTATTTGTGACGATTTTGTTCAGAGTATAAGTAAGCATAGGCCAAGTAAGAATTTTAACCTTATGGGTTTTGAATTTTATAACAACATATATTTTAATAAATTTTTTAACACGTATACATTATTTGAGCAAAAATTACTGGTTGTGAGTGACCGAATCCATACGGTACTTCTAGCTCTGCCCATATAAGTATGTAAATAATGAATTATCATACCATGAAAGAGAATATATAGTACCTTGGGAGATATGAAAACCATGTTCTCTCAACACTTTAAATTTCAAGGCTGTAGAATATAATGAATTTGTTGAGTGCAAACCCTATCCCACATCGAAGAATGAGGAAAAACTGTAGCAATATATAAGTGTTCATCTAACTCCATTAGTATGAGACCTTTTGGGAGGTGCCCAAAAACAAATCCGTGAGGGCTTGGCCCAAAGCGGACAATATCATACTAATGCGGGGTTGGGGTGAGGGTGTGCACGGTCCCTACAGAATTATCTCCTGTGGCTGCAGTACTACTTTGGTCATGTACGCTCCTCAATATTTGCATAATTTCATCTTTGAAGTGGTAACTCACTCCAAGCCTTTCTAAATTATCAATCAACTCCAACTTAGCATCTAATTCTTGTATTGATCCCTCAACCATTATCATAATCTTTTTCTTAATTTCCTTTTTCAGTTCGTCAAACCGCTTCGTATACTTGTCTCCCTACGCAACACAATTACAAACTATCAGCTTCAGTATATAATATATGTATGTTATGCATAATCATATTATTGTTGACTAATAATAGATTGAAAATCCCAGATGGTAGGCCCGTATTGATGAGACTTGACATATATGTGAGTGCTGGTTCAGTACAATGGGTTCAAAATATTTTCATATGAGCACTATTTAAGAGTATTTGAATTAACTTATTCTTTTAATTTTTTACTTCTCATTTTAAACACTTTTAAAATTTTGAAAGTATTTAGATAACATAAATTAGTTAAAAACTTATAAGTTATTTAAAAAGTTCATCCAAACACCCCTGCAATTATTGACTGAGAAAATACTGACAAACATAGTCGCTCCATAAAATCGAGGCAAATTTAACTTAGTCTGCCAGTGGCTGTACTAGTAATAATTGGGCATGTACTATTTTTATAATTTCATCCTTCAAGTGGTTACTCACCCCAAGCCTTTCTAAATCATCGTCAATCAACTCCAACTTAGCATCTAATTGTTGTATTAATCCTTCAACCATCATCAACAACAAATTCTTCTTCAGTTCTTCAAACCGCTCTATACATTTTTAATCTTCAGTGACGAAGCCAAAATACTAATGCAACACATTAACTAGTTGGACATCTATTATATATACCTAACAATAAGATGACCCCGCCCCCTACATATCTCCCTATAAAGTTAAAGAAAAAAAAAGTATACTTACCGCGTAACGATTGTTAACGGACTGAATATATTGAAAATCCCACATAGTAGGTTTGTAATTCCCTGAACGACGGATATTTGGTTGATGATCTAGTTTCATGTTGGCTTTTGGTACAATCAGTGATGGCTGAGCTCGATGGACGACAGAGAATAAACAAGTTGCTGCAATTGTTGGCCTTGAGGTGGCTATAGATACCAACCCAACGTTGTTGAAGAATATTGCCTTCATTCTCTTGTTCAATGTTTTAAAACAAAATCTTGCTAGATTGGTGGAGTCTAAACAAAAAGTTATCATATGTATATAGTGAGAGAAAAGATGTTCCTATTTATCAAAATAATCACGTGTCACACAGAAGCTAGCAAAGTAAATCTTGAAAGATTATAAGTAAGAAAACAAAGGAGAATCTCTATTTTCCTTACTAAGAAGACAAATGAGGATTATGGGTGAGAAAAAAAATGAGAATTTCTATTTTTTTTTCTAAAAAAATACAAGTATGGTTGAAAACTCATGGCAAATATATCAATACTATTGCGGACTGATTTTTTCACAGTAAATAAATAAAAATTTTGTGGTATAGAATATAATTTTCTCACAATGTTTTCATCGAATCTAGCTCAGAGAAAGCGCAGAATGAGAAACAAGGTTTCATTAAAATATTGTGAATAATTACCGAATTTTTTTCACTGATTCAATTAAAATATCTATAAACATAGTTACTAAATATTTTTAGTAGAAAACTATTGGATCGGTGAAGAATCTATAATAATGAACTTAGAATCTTGGTGAAGCAAATAAGATATTGTATTGTACCAATAATTATATATTCACCGACAATAAGTAATATGCACAATGGAACTTAGAAAAACAATTATAATTTTATATTTATATCTAAATTAAATAAATATAGAGGCTTAATTTAAATTTAGAACAAAAAAACTTTTGAATGCGGGTCATCCTTTCGTAACTAAATTTAAATAAATATAGAGGTTTAATTTAGTTTTAGAATAAAACAACTTTTGAATACGGGTCATCCGTTCTTGACTAAATCTCACTTTTATTATCATTAACATTATATTTTACCATCTTCTTGAATTTCTTCCTTTTGACTTTAAATTATTCTTTGGTCGTCTCTTTGAGAATGCAACTTCAATTTATTAAACTAATCAAACTACAAATTATTATTTAATTTTTGCTGCTAACATCGAATTCTTTAAACTAAAATAATAACTTAGCAGCTAATTAATTTTTGACCATTGACTGTCGTACATTAGTTTTTTTTTTTCAAAAGACCTTAGACTGTGGCTATTTAATTAATATAATTTATATATATAATATTTTAGATGTGATTAAACTATTTGATCAGTGAACAAATTCCATGATCTTACCAATTATGTATTTAATTTGATTCAATTCTACAAAAAAAAAAATTAAATAAAAGCAAAGATTAAGAATTATTGGCACGAGGAAACAAAAAACAACAAAAAGAATTACTGAAGCGTATCTATTATATTATTGTATCTTCTGTTATTGCCCACAAACTACAGAAATGGAGTCTTAAGTTCTGAGAAATTCAAATAGAAACAGATGAGATCTGATGTCACAGTCTAAAAATGGACGTGATGATATTTATTTTATCCCATCAAGATAAGTTTATCTAAATTTTAATTATAACGATAAAATATGGAAGAATAATAAAAATAAAAATTTAACAGCGAATAATAAGTCAACTTAATTAAAATCACTCAAAACCAGGTTGTCACATGCACAAGCCTTTAATATATTACAATAGATTTGAAAGAAAAATACCAGATTCAAATGATGTTATCTCTAAAGGAGAAAAAGATAATAGATAGGAGGAGAAGGGCTCGTTGAGATGCCAAATAGCTACTTCACTGATCTCTACAGAAAAGCCTTGGATAAAAAGAGAAAAAAGAGTATCACGAAGATCTGAGCGCATAACCTACAAAAATGTAGAAACAAAAGTGAGTATCAACCACACGGTACCCATCAAGTGAACTCCTAAATGCAAAGTCAAGTAATACAGAATACGGGTACTCTCGACTCTCCAACCGAACCTCCACAACTATAATCTGCATAAAACCAACCCAACACAACCTAATAGTTCACGACGTATATAGCATATAGCTCAATAACAACACACCAATAATTATTCAACAACACAAGGATCAAATTCATCAATCGCGAGTTCCACAAAAAGGCACTCACAAGTTCATAAATGATAAAGATGCATAATGCAATGTCAAGTATAATATCATGATGGATGTTTAACCTAGTGATTCACACTTATTGTCACTTAGTCTGGGACCCATGGAGGACTTATTAGTTCATGCATCCGTCGTGCCGTGTGACACAACCCTCGAATTATAGTATTCATTGCAGCGTGCAACACGATCCTCGAATTACAGTATCCGTCACGGCGTGCAGCATATCCCTCGAAATGGCACATTTTCTTTAGTTTTTTATTTTTCCTCAATTTACATAACATTTGGCACAATCTTGTCTCAGAACCAATGCAATTAACATGTTCATATAAATAATAAGGAGATGATCATTTTTCTAACAATGCACAATTTACAACAGCACAATTTACAACAACACAATCATGGTACAACGTCAACAATAAATCAATTGATCTTCCAAATCATTCTCGACATATCTCATATCAATATATAAACAAGTTGTCTTTTATTATCCTCTTTTTACCACCAGAATTAGTCAATGAAAACAAGCCAAATCATCACCAAGTCCCATTACTCTCAAACACAAACAACAAGGAAATACACAATTCTAATATATATACTTAACAAGAGTCGAGAAATCCACTTGCCTCAATTAATCAATCACTTCAGAACTTGAGCCTTTCGTAGCACTTTTGGATGATAAAAAATTTGTTCAAATACATAATCCACATAAGAATACGAATCCAATGACACCCGTATTGTTATATTTATTTTCGGCTAAAAAATCGATCAAAAAGTCATCCCGAGCCCTCGAACTTCAAATTATATTTACCCATAATAAAATAAATCCATATGCTAAATTTCAACTAAAATGGATCGTTATTCGACCCCCAAATTAAAATTTTATTTTAAGAATTCTACGACTATATTTTTCATAATTTATCATAAATTATATATATTTTTACCATAAAAATTCTATTCATAATCACGTAAAAATTTAATATAATAGAAAAAAATAATACCGTGGTGATCTATGATGACAATCCCCATTTTTCCTCTTTTCTTTTCTTTTTCTTTCTATATTTCATGTCTTCTCTGCGTTTTCTCTCACTGCTTCTACATGTACGTTTCTTTTCTGTTTTCTCTTTTTCACGTGGCTGCATTCAGAGCAGCCTCTTCTTTTTTAAAAAAAGTTATTTTTTTTAGCTTGCCCCATTTTATTTTTTTTTTTACTTTAAATTAATTAAGTATTAAATGTGATTAATTTTTATTAATTTATTTTAATAAATGCAGGACGAGTGATATAAAATATTAAATAAATTATCAATTTATCTCACCAATTAACTCTATTTTAAAAAAAAAATTGTTTATCAATTAAATAGTCATAATTACTGAATAGTCCAAAACTTTTAATTTAAATGTATGAAAAGATCTTTTATGAAAAAGTAAGAACTCATTCTCAAAATGACCTAACGGGGCATTACATCTAAATTTGATGCTATAAAGATATGACAAGTCTATATAAACAAATCACTGATTATTTTTTTTAAATTAGTGAGAGACTTTGATCTATGTTAATGTTCTCTTCACCTTGTGAGATCCTACTATAGCATGGGATCGAGAGCCCAAACGGGGAAGGACTTGTATCTAATATCATTTAAAAGATATGATACTTAAATTTAACTCAGCTTCAAAAGTTAATTCATGAATAAAGAATTGTCCAAGTTCATATAATTAACTGACAGTCAATCCATTTCCCACCAAGTTGGTGTCGCTGACGTAAAAATTTGACCCACCCTAATAGATGCAAACAGAGATGGTGTTTAGAAGTCAAATTAAGCTGCAGCATTTTACTAATCAAAAGCATGCTTAAGAATTAACATAAAAGCTTTTGCTTAAGATTAACATGTAAGGAAATTAAAGAATGATGTCATCATTGAAGAAATCTAGAAAGTTTGATATGAACTCTAACATGTATATGTTGAATAGTCAATAATACCTATAATTCACTAGAAAATTCCTTTGAGTCTGTGCAATGCCTTTATAAGGGGTTTAAAAATACTACTTTGCTCCACTACGCCTTCATCAGATGGTCAGAAAATTTTATTCTTCCTAATTAATGTACGTGTATCAAAACCGGCCATTCATCTCATACCAAGGGATTTATCCATGGATAGTAATCGGTAAAGTTGGTAGCATGTGAGCAGGAGGTCATGAGTTCAAGCTTTGAAAATAACTTTTTGCAGAAATATAAGATAAAATTACAATAGACTTTTATGGTTGAACCCTTTCCCAAGTCCTGCGCATAGTGAGAATTTTAGTATATGAGATTGACTTTCTTTTTTTCTTTTAAAACCTTGTTAGCTGAGTCAAAAATATCCAAAATTAAGCATCTATCAAAACAACTTCAAATAGAAACAGATGAGATCTGATGTCACAGTCTAAAAATGGACGTGATGATATTTATTTTATCCCATCAAGATAAGTTAATCTAAATTTTAATTATAACGATAAAATATGGAAGAATAATAAAAATAAAAATTTAACAGCGAATAATAAGTCAACTTAATTAAAATCACTCAAAACCAGGTTGTCACATGCACAAGCCTTTAATATATTACAATAGATTTGAAAGAAAAATACCAGATTCAAATGATGTTATCTCTAAAGGAGAAAAAGATAATAGATAGGAGGAGAAGGGCTCGTTGAGATGCCAAATAGCTACTTCACTGATCTCTACAGAAAAGCCTTGGATAAAAAGAGAAAAAAGAGTATCACGAAGATCTGAGCGCATAACCTACAAAAACGTAGAAACAAAAGTGAGTACCAACCACACGGTACCCATCAAGTGAACTCCTAAATGCAAAGTCAAGTAATACAGAATATGGGTACTCTCGACTCTCCAACCGAACCTCCACAACTATAATCTGCATAAAACCAACCCAACACAACCTAATAGTTCACAATTAACTATTAAATATTAAATAAAATATTAATAAATATTATTAATTTATTTTAATAAATGCAGGATGAGTGATATAAAATATTAAATAAATTATCAATTTATCTCACCAATTAACTCTATTTTAAAAAAAAAATTGTTTATCAATTAAATAGTCATAATTACTGAATAGTCCAAAACTTTTAATTTAAATGTATGAAAAGATCTTTTATGAAAAAGTAAGAACTCATTCTCAAAATGACCTAACGGGGCATTACATCTAAATTTGATGCTATAAAGATATGACAAGTCTATATAAACAAATCACTGATTATTTTTTTTAAATTAGTGAGAGACTTTGATCTATGTTAATGTTCTCTTCACCTTGTGAGATCCTACTATAGCATGGGATCGAGAGCCCAAACGGGGAAGGACTTGTATCTAATATCATTTAAAAGATATGATACTTAAATTTAACTCAGCTTCGAAAGTTAATTCATGAATAAAGAATTGTCCAAGTTCATATAATTAACTGACAGTCAATCCATTTCCCACCAAGTTGGTGTCGCTGACGTAAAAATTTGACCCACCCTAATAGATGCAAACAGAGATGGTGTTTAGAAGTCAAATTAAGCTGCAGCATTTTACTAATCAAAAGCATGCTTAAGAATTAACATAAAAGCTTTTGCTTAAGATTAACATGTAAGGAAATTAAAGAATGATGTCATCATTGAAGAAATCTAGAAAGTTTAATATGGACTCTCACATGTATATGTTGAATAGTCAATAATACCTATAATTCACTAGAAAATTCCTTTACAACTCGCTAAGCGTAGTCACTAAGACAAAGTCAACCTACTAGTGCCAAGATCGACTGTATCACCATCTTGGAACCAAGTCACAAAGCCACGATAATTCTTTAATATTAAAATTGAGTCTAGATAATTATAGCAGTCATAAGAGATCGGTTAGGTACTCAACATAGATATAAACTAACTTAGCCGGACATAGTCTCGACTGGACTAGGATCAAATATTAAATATGAAAATCTGAATAGGGAGGTCGGAACAGTAACTGCTTGGCTCAAGCCTTATCAAAAATAGTAATATTTTATTATTCTTGAACAATTACAAATCGAAAAGCACTATACAAGCTGAGAATTCTAGAGAGAAGGAAGAGAACAAAAGAAGAGAGAGAAAAATAAAATCAAAAACTAAATTTCTAAAACTAAAACACAAAAGCCAAATTATAGAAGGAGAAAGGAATCTGTGCATAGTATAACAGGGTCCCGTTTCTGGGTCTCATGTACAGTGGTGAACAGTATATATCCTATTCCAACAGTATATCTCCTATAGTTGCGGGGTAGGCGTATCATCTTTCCCCGTGTTCCTTGTCGTGCATGTCTTTGCAAAACTTTTCAATATCAGCAAGTTCATTGTCATCAAGTTGATCCCTGTTACTGGGAAGGGACTGAGCATCTTCCATGTGTTCGTTAATGCTACTTGTAGAAGAGGTACTGCCCTTTTCAAAGATTCCGATTGAGTCGAGCAGGTCGCGTTTAACTTGTTCCATGTATTTGTTTATTAGTCCAGCTTATCTGCTTCCTTATCCTGTAAAGAAATCCTTCTAGCTACTCCAAGAAATTATAATTATAGATATAGTTAGGGTTTTGTTGTTATTTTCTCTCTCCTCTCTCTCGCGCGCGCCTCTCTCCTCTCTCTTTCTTTGAATTTTTTTACCAGATATACGATTATATATGTATATCAGTTGCATATATATAATTATTTTGACAAATATATATAGTCAATTCGATAGATATACATATACAATTTGCCTCTCTCCACTCTCCGCCCTCTCTCGATCTCGCTCGCCTCTCTTCTCCCTCTCTCAATCTCGCTTGCCAGATATACAAATCCATATGTATATTAATAACACATATACAATTATTTGATATATATACATATGAAATTTGACAAATATGCATATACAATTAGCCTCTCTCCTCCCTCTCTTGATCTTGCTCGCCTCTCTTCTTCCCTTCAGGTGATATAGCCGAAATTATGTCCTATAATTATGTAAAAAAATATAATTATTTAATCATGTTAAATTTCAAACTTAGGCTAGTTATGAAAATTAGGAAAAATAAATATTCACAATGAAAACGTGCCCGCTGTTTTTGCCTTTTGCAGACATGCCGAAAAATTGACACCACACATTGAGATATTTGGCTAATTCTGATAAAGCGTGCCCGCTGTTTCATTTTGTAAAAAAAAAAAAAAAAAAAAAAAAGGAGTAGGTATTTAGATTGTAATTCAAATGATGAAAACGCGGTCCTTAGGTTTAGTGACTGAAAAATTGACACCACAATCGGACACATTGATGTAAATGTGTCCCTCACAATTCGGGAAATATTTTTAAAATTTTTTTTATATCTTAAATATTTTGAAAAATATTTTTTTTAAATTATTTTATCTTTCTCAAATTTAAGAAAAATAATTTTCTTCCAAAAATAAAAAAACCCCCCCCGCAAAACAAAAAATAAAAATTTTCACATTTTATAATTTTATTTTTTTTCCATTCCTATGCCAATCCACCCAATTTTTTCCTAACCAAAAAAAACCTAAATCACATTTAATACTTTTTTCTAGTGGTGTAGATCCAATAATATTCCTATCTCAATGGAAATATAACACGTTTCTTTTCATATGGGTGAATCTCCCTATATATATGGACAATTTAAATTTGAGCTCCAACACATCTAAAAATAGATATTCAAAATATTTTAAAACATTCTAATGGATGCAATATTATTGAACAAGGCAGGGATCCTATCCATGGGAACCTCAAGAAGACCATTTCCCACAACTTTATTTGGTGGAGTTCAGTCATCACTAGTTGTATCAAAAGGCTGCCTTTCTACTGCCACCACTGTGAAATTAGCTGTAACAAATCCCAATATGACTATACGTCGTTCAGGGAATTACAGACCTACTGCCTGGGATTTTCAGTATATTCAGTCCATTAACAATCATTATGTGGTATGTTTATATGTTCATTTATTTTTTTCCCCTATATAGAGCACACATCACCCTACTGGATACAGTTATTGTGAAAATATCGTGGATTAATTATCACAAATAAAGAAAATAGAGAAAAAAATAATCCAAGAAATTTAATGAAATTAGGCTAGGCCTAATCCAAAGTGTCCTATAGAATCACAAACAATGTGTAAACTCCAAGTAGTCCTAAGCCTATGAGGAAAAGGTTCTTCCAATACTAAAAAGATAGTATATTCTTTTTTTCAAATCTATTAGGACAAGAGTTATCTTAAACTAATAAGAATTATGAATTTTCTAAAATATACATGAAAAAAATTTAAGATATAATTAATTAACAAATCTTCCTCTTGACTTGAACTTCTTACCTATATAAGAATAACGTTCCTCTTATCATGTGTAATCGCTTTCTTTACATTAGCAATCTCATTATATAATATCTCAGATAATGTAATATCTAACTATCATATATTTTGTCCACTTCAAGCATTGAAGCCATATAGTTTCTATCACTATCTCAATAATTTTCATATAGGCAGCCACTAGTGGATAAACCAACACCACACGGCGAAGCTACCTTTCAACTGATGGCACTATCAAAAAAAAGTAAAAACATAACTTATCAAAAATCTCTAGCTAATAAAAGTTCCTTTTGAAATTTGGATCCACGTAATATATTGCTGACCCACTTAGCTTGTCTTTAAAAAAAATTTAAATTCATATCTACGATACTCTTCAAGTGTCTCAAGATCTACCTCATAGCATGCTAATTAATGTTTTTACTAGGACATACCATGTAACTACTCACAACACTGACAACATGTGAAACGTTAGAACGAGGGCAAACCATAGCAAACATAATGCTACTAACTTCACTCAAATATGGAACACTATATACAAGAAAATTATACACTCTTTTTTAAGTTTACTTTTTCTAATTCTTTCAAACCTTCTGAAATAACTTCCGCAATTGTCTTTTATAACCCTTGTAATACAAATGATGATCTCATTCTAATCTTTCACAGATTGAAGCTAGATCAGCCCCATCGAATTTCTCTATTTCATCCTTTTTTAAAGATGATGAAGACATCTTAACCCTTGATTATATATAAAATTCTAATCAAGCTTTGATACCAATTGTTGTGGCTGGCAAGCACTAATAACAATAGACAATTGATATTAATTATTGTGTAGAAATCCAACCTAGCTCTGTCACCAATTGTTGTAAAAAATGGATTAACTATCACATGATCACAAACAAAAAAAAAGATTAGGAAAGAAAAATAATACAAGAATTTAACAAGGTTCAGTTAGGCCTAATTCTTTAAGCAAAAACAGAGAGAGTGTTTCACTATGAAAGAAAAAAGAAGAAGTTTACAATGTTTTCAAACCTTTAGGATTACACTGTGGATTCTCTGTGTCCTATTGAATCCCTAACAATATTACCTATAAATAGACTCCAAATAGTCCTAAATCTATAAGAAAAATAATTTTTTTCAATCCTAGAAGAATAAGATATTCCTTTCTCAAATGGCCATTTAGACAAAAGTTTACCTAAACGATCAATCAGGATTATGAATTTTCTAAAATATACAAGGAAAAAATTCAAAATATAATTAACAATTATATACACTATCATATCTGATATGCATAATATATAATCCATGCATGTTGTACGTGTATCATTCAAATAATTAACTTTACTGTTGCGAATATACAGGAGGATAAGTATATGGAGCGATTTCAAATAATTAACTTTATTTTATTTGAGTATTTTTATTGTAAAAATTATTAGAGAATTAAGTTGATAGCACTTGTATAAATTCTCTCATTCACTTTTAAATTTCTACATTTAAGAACTGCAAAAAAAACACCAAGGATAGAATTCATCTATCAAGATTCTCCGATGAAAATTTTTTCACTTACTATACTCAAAATAATAAATGAAAAAAATATGTTTAATATAATAGACAAATAAAAATAAAAGGAAATATTTAATTTGTGGAAATGTTCTCGACGTTTTCCTTTATAGAAACTTTTCATTAAATGCAGAAAATTATAAGTGCTATCAACTTAATCTCTTGTACGAGTGGCTCAGGATAAACAATAGTACGGTATTCCCTCCGCCTTAAGTTATTTATCCACATTTCTTTTCCACACCTTTTAGAATTCATAAATAAAAAATATATTTTTATAAATTTATCTTTTAACTTGCTTTAATATATAATATTCATTTATCTTAACATCAATATAAAAATTAATGATGGAGAATTTTTTGCAACTTTAGAACATTTATATATTCAAAAAGAATTAATTTTAATGATAGAATTAAAAAATTAATTAATTGTATTCTAACTTTATAAATTAATAAAATAATAATTTAAGATAAATATTTAACAATGAGGAACGAAGGGAGGGAGAGAAATAGAGACCAACGGTGTACGTATTTGTTTTACAAATTAATGGACTTTACCCTGTTCTTTTTAACTATTGTTGTTCTCTTTTAATTTATTCGTGTTAAAGAAGGGAATGTGTACACAACTAATTATAGGGATAATTATAGTAATATGGACATTTGACCAAAGAAATTACAAAAAAATATGGTCATTCGTTGTATAATCATGTGTAATCAGTGTATTATGTATAGCCAATGTATATGTCATGTATAGTCATGATTATATTCAGTTTTTGGGTGTATCATAATATATATTCAGCGTACAACAGTCAGCTATATTGTATAGTCAGTATATACTTTCTATGAATTTTGATAAAATTTATTGTATAATCAATATATATTTCCTATAATTTTGGCTGCTTTTTTATGTAAATAAAATATAGCTCGTAATTAGTTTATTGTATATATTTGAAATTAGTACTTGATTAATTACGAAGACAATGACTTGTTAGGTACCGTATATTTTGATTCTATTTATAT
>BAUE01088525.1:0-14725 GCA_000787875.1 Solanum virginianum | reverse complement strand
TCCTATTTTATTTAAAAATATCAACTAACACATAAAAATGTGTCACAAATTCATTTTCTTTTTTTTGTGTCTCTCCAAATTTATCGAGAAAATACCAACTAACACATAAGAATGTGTCAAACATTTTTTTAAATTTTTTATATTTCCTATTTTATCGAAAAATATCAACTAACACACGAAAATATGTGAAGAATTCATGATTCAAAATTAAGATGGTTACAAATTTACTCATTGATAACTATTCCCTAGCTAAAAAATCTCTAAACCACTCCCTTGCAACTCTCTTTTGTGTGTATAAATATGTGCATATAATTCATAAAATATATGTGAACCTTCGCTTAGAGCTTTCTATTTATTTATTTTTTTCCTATCAAACAAAAAAAAAATTAAAAAAATAGGAAAAATTCACCTGTTTTATGTTTCCTATCCTCCTTGTTATCTAACTTTCATTTTTGGTTTGTTCATATAATATTGCCCCTGAAAAAAGATTATTGAGATTGTAAGAAGAAAAAAATGGGGCAATTTGCAAAAATAGCCACTTTGGGATTTATGTTATTTTGTGTCATGGCTATGGTTGCTGAGGCAGAGTATATGAAATATAAAGATCCAAAACAAAAATTGGGTGTTAGAATTAAAGATTTAATGAAAAGAATGACATTTGAAGAAAAAATTGGTCAAATGGTTCAAATTGAGAGGAAAGTTGCATCTGCTGAGGTTATGAAGACATTTTTCATTGGTATGTTTGAATTTTTTTTAAAATTTATTTATTTGATTTATGAAATGGCTATTCTTTTGCAACAAGAGTTTTCTGAAAACAGTATTTCTATCTCTATTTCATAGTGGTACTTGTGGGCTTGTACTGGTTGTTGAAATGGCTATTGTTGAAATTTTGATATATTTGGTGTTTGAAAATCTATGTTGTTCAGACTTTTTAAAAAGTGGATGGGTGCGTGTCAGATTCTTTAAGATAGTGCATTTTTGGGAGATTGATGAATTGGCTATTCTTGAAATTTTTTGCTATTTGGTGTTTAAAAATTATGTTGATCCGATCTTCAAATATATGGACCAATAGGTGTTGGATTATCTAAAATAGTGTTTTTTCTAAAGATTGATGAGTTGATCATTCTTGGAAAAAATGTCCCATTTGGTGTTTGAAAACTATGTCGTCCGAACTCTTTAAAAAAGTGGATTGGTGCGTGTCAGATTCTTTAAAATTGTGTAGTTTTAAAGGATTGATGAATTGGCCATTCTTGAAATTTTTTTCCCATTTGGCATTTAAAGACTATGTTGGTCGGGCTCTTAAAAAATACGGACCAATACGTGTTGAATTTACTAAAATAGGGTATTTTTAATGGATTTGTCATTCTTGAAAATCTTTTTCATTTGGTATTTGAAAAATATATCCTATAAAATAATGCATTTTTAGAGGATTGATGAATTGGCAACTCTTGAAATTTTTGCACATTTGGTGTCTGAAAACTATGTTGCTCGGATTGCTCTTCAAAATGTTGTAGTTTTGGAGGATATGATACGGATCGAGGCAAAGCTTCAATAATCAACATTTTGGAAGTTCATCTTTGCCTACATTGTGTATATCAGCTCGAAAAAGTAAAGACCAAATCCGATGTGGTACTTGTGTAACGATCAGTTTCATCTTGAAGTGTGTATTTTCTGGCAGGGAGTGTATTGAGTGGTGGAGGGAGCGCACCGCGAGATAATGCGACAGCTGAGGATTGGGTGAATATGGTAAATGAGTTCCAAAAGGGGTCTCTGGCGACTCGTCTTGGTATTCCCATGATTTATGGCATTGACGCAGTTCATGGCCATAACAATGTCTACAAAGCTACAATCTTTCCTCACAATGTTGGACTTGGTGTAACTAGGCAAGTTTCGATACATGGTTCTTTGACATGCAGACTACTCTATTTGATTTCGAAATTTAATGCAGGGATCCCGATCTTATAAAGCGTATCGGGGCTGCAACAGCACTTGAAGTTAGAGCCACTGGAATTCCATATGCTTTCTCTCCATGCATTGCAGTAAGTTGATATGATTTACACATAAAAGTGTTTTGTTTCTTTTGTAACTTATCTTATGGTAGGTATGTAGAAACCCGAGGTGGGGACGTTGTTATGAAAGCTTCAGTGAAGACGTTAGTATTGTGCGAAAAATGACAGAGATCATTCCTGGTTTACAAGGCGATTTGCCAGGCAACGTGAGCAAGGGAACACCCTACGTCCAGGGAAAGTATGTTCTTTCCTTTTCATGGAATGGTGTATTCAAAGCAACAACGCTGACGTTTGTATTCAATTGGTGAAGGACAAAGATTGCAGGGTGTGCTAAGCACTTTGTGGCAGATGGTGGCACGGTGAATGGAATCGATGAAAACAACACAATAGTCGACTCAAAAGGATTATTTAGCATGCACATGCCTGCATATTATGATTCAATCATAAAGGGTGTTGCAACAGTTATGGCATCTTACTCGAGCTTGAACGGTCAAAGGATGCATGCCCACACACATCTACTCACTGGTTTCCTAAAGAAGAGGTTGAACTTCAGGGTAAGAACGTATAGCTTGGTTAAGGTCGATGATGGAAGTATATAACCACGTCACGTCTATTTCAGGGCTTTGTCATTTCAGATTGGGAAGGTATTGACAGGATTCCTAACCCTGCTAACTCGAATTACACATACTCAGTTGAAGCAAGTATTAACGCGGGAATTGACATGGTTAGTAAGAAAACGATGATGGTTCATATGTTAGTACAGTTTTGGTCATTCATTTATGAATCGTCTACATACAGGTTATGGTGCCCAATAACTACACAGACTTTATTGGCAATCTGACATACCTAGTGAAGAAAGACGCCATTCCCATGAGCAGAATCGATGATGCTGTCAAGCGTATACTGAGGGTTAAGTTTGTCATGGGACTCTTTGAGGACCCATTGGCTGATCTTAGCTTGGCTCACCATTTGGGAAGCAAGGAACACAGAGAATTGGGAAGAGAAGCAGTAAGGAAATCACTTGTGCTTTTGAAGAACGGCAAGAAACCCGAGCAACCATTACTTCCCCTTCCAAAGAAAGCACCAAAGATACTCGTTGCTGGAACTCACGCGGACAACTTAGGTTACCAGTGTGGAGGGTGGACAATAACATGGCAGGGTGTTCCTCACAATAACCTTACAATTGGTATGTTCTGTTCGTTTCTGCAGCAATAGAAAAGGCAAATCCGTTCCTGATATATTACATGTCGAAATCTTACAGGAACAACCGTGTTAAAGGCTATCAAGGATACCGTTGATCCTTCAACACAAGTAGTATTCAAGGAGGTGCCAGACACTCAGTTTGTGCAGTCTGAGAAATTCGACTATGCTGTCGTAGTTGTTGGTGAAAATACATATGCTGAGATGTACGGCGATAGCTCAAACCTCACAATTCCTGATCCAGGTCCCAGCATCATAGAAAACGTCTGCGTGGCAGTGAAATGTGTTGTAGTTGTCATCTCTGGACGTCCTGTTGTGATCGAGCCATACGTTGAAAAAATGGATGCACTCGTAGCTGCTTGGCTTCCAGGTACTGAAGGACAAGGCATTGCTGATAATCTGTTTGGTGACTATGGATTCACTGGCAAACTCGCTCGTACTTGGTTCAAGAGAGTCGATCAGCTCCCAATGAACGTTGGCGATCCACACTATGATCCATTGTTCCCCTTCGGATTCGGACTCACTACTCAGGGAGTGAAAGGAAACTAGAACCAAGAAAAAAAAAAAGAGCTCTTGGTAGACTAGCAAGGAAAAGATGAAAAAATATCATAAAAAGCAAGTATCTTGTTATTTTCTTATCCATTTTTTGTTAAATGTATAGATTGCTTAAGGTTCATATAAATAATATGGCTATCCACTATGTTTCTTTTCTATACATGTTGACTCAATTTTTTGTTTTTGGTAATGTTGTTGTTAAAGTAATATATCCCTCAATCTTTATGATTTAGCGTCGATACACCTCTTGTTAAAAAATAACTCGCATACATACTCTCTGTCTAACCAATGGAGCACATATGACATTCTTATTTCGGAGAGTTTCAAAATGTTTAATACGAATATGATTCTATTTATGTATAACTTTAGCCGTAGTTGCATTAGACAAAGTTTCATTCGATTCATATGACATTCTCATTATGGGGGCATTTAAGAAAATGTTTGATATGGATACAACTCTATTCATATATAACTTTTATGTAATTTTCAAGATTTTTGAATTCATCAAACAGGATAATTTCAAATCTCTCTATTAGATTTCACTTCATAACACCGACCTTGCTTGACCCAGTCTTTCCGTTGACAGACTTAAACTTCGACTAAGACTTCCATGCGACACTTGACAACTTACTCACTAGAAGACTTGTATAATACTTGGAAGATTGCCTACAACTTTGTTGATTGCCGAGTATCCCTCTATTTATATTACTCCATATGGATTAAAGTGCAAATAATATTTATTTTACAAGTCACTCTCAATTTATACTTTAATTCTTACTTTAGAAGATTCTACGTGTCTAGAGTTTTTCAAGGACCTTCAAATGACATTTACAATGTTCAGAGTCTTCCAAAACCTCTCCTAAACTCTAGATTCTTCCCTCTTCTTGATTGTAAATTGGCGCGTCATGACACGTGGCTCTTTTGCCGCTCAAGCTCCCTTTCCTACCTATGATATGCTTGCCTGACACAGGTCTACTACCATGCTTCTAGCCAAAGTCAAAATTAGCAGAAAATACCATTAATTATTTTCCCCAATATATTTTAACCTTATTTTATTTTTATTCACATAAACACAGATTCACTTAGAAGAAGATTAACCAAAATTTACTCAATTTTGAAAAATGTAGTTACACCATGAGAAGGTATTTGTATCACCAGAATCGGACTTAATTATTATGTTATTAATATCGCTTGCAAGTTGAACTATTATCGAAAGACATTTTTGTTATAACATTTCAATTAGAGCAGAAGCAACCTCAATTATTATATCTAAGTGCACAACATTTATTATTTGGATTTTTCAACAATTACAACTATTATTGAAACAATTTTTAGTTGATTTGTTGAAATGTATTATCTAATTTGTACCAATTACTCCATAATGACAAAGTTTAGTTGAATATTTAATCACCCAAAACCAATTTAAAGTACTAATCCCTTCATTCACTTTATAGGTAGTTTGATACATACTTTACAGGTAGTTTGATACGTAGGATGAGATAAGTAAGGATATTTCATAAGATTATTTGATCTCACCTTCTATATTGAATAATAATATTGCCATTTTAATGCAAATTATACGATAAAACAATCTTGGAATTAGTTAATACCTCAAATTAAATATGGAATAAAGTTAATCTCAGAGTTATCTTGAAATTATTTTGATAAGCTCAGATACTACACAAAGCTTATTCAAATTTGTCTAGCTTATGTTTATATTAGTATAATTGTACATCAAACATACATACATTACAACAGCCGTCTTAGCTCAGTGGTAGAGCGCGTGGCTTTTAACCACGTGGTCGTGGGTTCGATCCCCACAGACGGCGTTTTTAATCTTTTTTTTTTGGCAAAACCAACTCAACATAACATGGTGACTCCGCTACTTGTTTTTCGTATAAGCCATCAAGAACTATATGTTTTTCGCTTTTTCTTTTTTCCTTTTTTTTTGGGCAGGGGGGTGGGGTGGGTGGTGGGGAGATTTGGCAAAACCAAGTCTATTTTTTTTTTCACTTTTTTCTGGGCTAAATAAACTATATAGCAAAACCAACTTAACATAACATGGTCGCTCCACTACTTGTTTTTCGTGTAAGCCGTTAAG
This sequence comes from Solanum virginianum, assembly GCA_000787875.1. NCBI lineage: Eukaryota > Viridiplantae > Streptophyta > Magnoliopsida > Solanales > Solanaceae > Solanum > Solanum virginianum. The sequence goes on along the minus strand of BAUE01088525.1, from coordinate 8,860 downwards.
AGCTATATATTTTTAAGTCAATTTTGTGCATAGAGTTAATGTCAAATCATACAACTTTCAATACATCAATCAAATACTGAAATATGCTCGTATCTTAATTAACATAACCAAATTTAGCATTTAAATATTACTATAATTTTGAATTAAATATTTATTTTGCAAACTTTTAACACATATAGATAGAGTACTAAATAGGGGATCAGACAAATATCGTCAAAAAATAAAGCTAGAATTTGAAGTTTGTGAATTCGACGTTTTTTTAATCTATTTTTTCCCCTACAATATTTTAGGTGTAAATAAACTTTTTCTTTTTAACCAACTCAACATAACATGATGACTCCGCTACTTGTTTTTTGTGTAAAACGTCAAGAACTATATGTTTTAAAGTCAATTTTTTTAAGAGTTAATGTCAAATTACACGACTTTCAATATATCACTCAAATACGAAAATATGCTCATATCTTAATTAACATAGCCAAATTTAACATCTAAATGTTAAAATAAGTTTGAGTTTGAAATTTTATCACAGTTTATTCATTTAATTATTTGAAATCTATTTATTTATATTTATTTCATAAACTTTTAATACATATAGATAGAGTACTAAATAGGGAATTAGACAAATATCGTAAATTTTTTCTAGATTTTATATTTATATCAGAAAATTCACTAAACGTGTAAAAATATTTAATTATAAACCACGTAATTACTCACAGATTCAAAATTCATAAATTTCAAATTCTAGCTCGATTTTTCGACGAGTCAATCATTCCTCAAGCTCCAAAGGCTTAAAGTATTTTCTATCAATAAGATAAGTGCCAATGCTTAGACGAACTGCCCACACGTCCATAGGCTTCCTTGACACTATCCTGCATTACATTAATTCAGTTTCAATTAATATAAACTTACATATATAGAGCTTATAGTGCATGATTGTTCGGTTAAAATATTAATCAAAAAAATATTTATTCGCTGTATAGATATGTATAGTCAGTGTATATTTTATGTATAGTTAAGCTATATTCAGTTTTTGAGTGTACTATCTATATTCAGTGTATAATACATGTATAAGTTATTTACATTCTATAGTCATGTATATTCATCGATTTTGGGCTATTTTTTATGTAAATAAAAGAGAATTTATATTTATTATAAATTAATTAGTTTATTGTATATATTTGAAACGATCCCAAAAAAAATTCTCCCTATGTTGTCCTCTTAGTTTTTATTGGAAAATCAATTAAAGAAAAAAGAAAGATATACACTTCCAAAACCAAGCAATATATATATATATATATATATATATATATATTACATGGTATGAAATGACCTTTTTAAATACATCAAAACTTCAAATATTTTTTCATGCAATCAATCATCTCAAAGGCAATTAAAGATGATATGATAGTGTAACATATAAAGCAAGACAATGATATTCTATACATATCAACATGTTAAATTGTAAAACATCATATATTAATTATCAATATATAGAAGATAAATTCGTAGAGAATTACAACAATAATATATTTAGTGAAATTTTACAATTGGAATCTGGAGAGAGTAAAATGTATGCTGACCTTACCACTACCTCATAAAGATAGAAATGTTGTTTCCGAAAGACCCTTATCTCAAAAATAACATCCCCAAAAGCAGAAAATACTAGATATGAAACAAAACAACTAGCGTAGAAAGCAAATAAAAACTTATAAAGACAATAAAAATATAATCATAGAAAATAGAAAAATAAAATTAAGCACGCACCTGCCGACGTCACCGGGTTTGACCAAGCCAGCATTGGGTCTAAGACAAGGCACAGAGGCTGCAGTTTTGAGCAACTTAGGTGACTCAATTACTATAATTGGTGAACCAATTTCAAGCTTTTGTGAGCCACCATTTGTGTTTAACTCACATTTGGTGACTAAATTGAGGGGTGATTGTGTTGATTTATGGCTAAATTTTGATAAATTTGGGTATTTGGGAGTAGAGATAAAAGAGATTAGTGCCATTGTGGAAGCAAAAAATGAAAAAAGAAAAAAGATATGGTTCTAAGAAAGTTCAAGATGATATTTTTGTGGTTCTTGGTAGAGTACAAGTGTTTTATGCATAAGGTACTACTTAGAATGAGGCCCATGCTTAAAAGACGTACAAAGTTTGAGATATATGATTTTGTAGTTCTTTACAAATTTGTGTTTAGTTTTATATCTTTTTTGTTGTTTTTACAAATTATCATTTGCTTTCCATTCTGGTCGTTTGGTTTCATATTTAGTATATTTTGCTTTGTGAAGTATAGTTTGAGATGAGAGTCTTTCGGAAACGGCCACTCTACTTCTATGAGATAGTAGTAAGGTATGCGTATATTTATCCTCCCCAGACCTCCACTTGTGAAATTTCATTGGATATGTTGTTGTTGTTGTTGTTTTATGTCTTTTTTAACGAAAAGTTCTTATTTTTGCATATAAGTGATTTGAAAAGATTGATTTCTTTTATTTAATTTGTAAAAAGTCATAAGAGATTATTTTCGCCATAAATTTTCTATAATTGGATAAAAAAGATATTTAAATTCATTGATCTGAATAATTCAAAATTCTTGTCACATAAAATTTACTTAAAAAACTCTCCACCAAAATTTTCTATTGTATCAACTTTCATGTTCCACAAGTTCTTACTAACTAAAAAGCTTTTATGTGTTAATAATTGTTGCTTCTTTTAGCCTTCATTATTCCTTACATTACGCCTCAATCTTAAGCAAGTCGTGATAAAATATATGATTTGCATTATTTGAAAAATAATTTTAACTAGTTGAAGGAGGTTTGACATCCACTATATATAGATAAAAAAATAATTTTAACTATATAAAAATAATATAATTTCTGCCGAAGAAGGTTCAAATTAAATCCCTAGCCAAAGAGTGATTCTGTCACTGATTTTGAGAGATATGATGTTGTAGTTCTTTACAAATTTGTGTTTAGTTTTATATCTCTTTTTACAAGAAATTCTAATTTTTGCATTTAAGTGATTTGAAGAGGTTGATTTCTTTTATTTAATTTGTAAATGGTCATAAGAGATTATTTCCATTAAAAATTCTTCATAATTGGATTAAAAAATATATTTAAATTCATTGATCTGAATAATTCAAGTTAGTATCGCATAAAATTTACTTAAGAACTCTCTACCAAGATTTTCTATTGTATCAAATTTCATGCTCCACTAGTTCTTACTAAATAAAAGGCTTCTACGTTTTAGCCTTCATTATCGTTACATTACGCCTTAATCTTAAGCAAGTTGAGATGAAATATATGATTTGCATTATTCATGCTATTTTAATATTTTATTTAGACTCATCTAAATTGTAACTTAAAAATAAGATATTATTAAAAGTTCTCTGTTATTTTCTAATAGCATATAAATGTCTAACAAGAATAAAAGACGTCTCAAAAATATTTCACTTACATTATAACATGTTGAACTTATGGGAACAACAACTAAGTTCACCAACAATTTGATGCCAAAACTAAACTAAATACCGAGTAAATTGTCATATTCAGCGTTGCAACTGAATAATTTGGTTTGATTTTGAAAGTTGTTGAATATTGATTTGTAAATATGTTAAATTGATCATTAAATTAATAAAATATCGATTATCAATTAATTAATTATTAATTTAACTGATAAGAGTTCAAACCTAATAAGGAAATTTGAACAAATCGCTAATCAAACTAATAACTTGATAATATAAACACAAAATAGATTTTCAATCACTAATTCAATCTCGATAACGAGCAACACTTTTGCATTTCAAATTATCTGTTAAAACAAAATTTGCAGTCACCCTAATCCAAACAACATTATTAATCAAAAAACTAAACCAATGAAACATTTCCTTAATTGAAAAACTTCCAATTCACTTTTTTTTTCATTCATTATTTTAACAAAGATATAACAACAAAATATAGCAAAAAATTAAAATTTTTGCTACTACTCTTTTCTCTAACCGAAAAAGGAAAAAGAAAAGAAAAAAAAATCAATTTCCTCTTTTTTTTAAAAAAAATGTTTATTTTGTGCAAAAATTCATATAATTAATTTTTAAATTTCATTAATTAAAATTTTTTTTTCTTACTCTTTTAATCTTCTTTTTTCTGTGATGAATTTCTCCAAAATCCACCCTCATAATACCGGCCCCACATGTCCATTTCAGATTCCGCCGATACCGGGTTTCCGTCACCGCCGCCGACAGGGCCGCCGATGACGACGACGTTGACATTGACATTTTCCGACTCCTTTCCGTCGCCGGCAGCGCTAATTTGGCAGCATTTGTTCTCATTCTTATTCAAAAGCCTTTGCTGTTTATTCTTCCACAACATTTTCCGGCACAATCCCGCCGGAACTTTGTACACCGCCAGTATGAGAAAATGAACCACCGTACACGGAACACAACAGCACACCGTCGCGCAGTCCGCCGCCGTCCGACCTGCGACCTCGCCTTTCCTTTTATGAAGAGTTTCGCAATGATTCATCATCTTCTTCACCGAAATCGTGGTTTCTGTTCGTAGTAACGGTTGTCGACGGTGCACCGTCGAGGAATCTGTTGGCCCTGTCATCGCCGGCGATTTAATATTGACGGAAAAAAGGGTCAAAATTGAAGGCTAATTCATATTTGAAAAAAGGGGAATCAAAAGAAGAAGAATTCCTGAAAGGGGAACAAATTAATTATTCAAAAGGGGGCTTATTATTAGGAAAATACAATTATGTTTGAATTATGAATTTCTGGAGAAATAAACAAAATTAAAAGAGGAAAAACGAAAATCTCCAGAGGGAGAAAAGGGGGTGGTAATTTGAAGGGGAAATGGGAGAAATGGGGTGAAATAATTTTTGAAAAGAAAAAGAAATTAAAATTTAAAAAAAATTATGATTTTTGTTTTTAACGTGAAAAAAAAAGATATTTGAAAATTAGAATTATATTTGTTAATGAATTGGAGTTGTTTTTAAATTTTGTAAGAGATTTGAATGTTTAATTTTTAATACTCCCTCCGTTCCATTTTATGTGACACCTTTTGACTTGACACGGTGTTAAAAGGAAAGAAGAATGATTTTTAAAACTTATTCTTAGACATTTGTGTTGGACCATCTTTGCTGTATGGGGTGGAGTGTTGGCCAATAAAAAATGCACATATCCAGAAGATGTATGTCGTAGAGATGAGGATGTTGAGATGGATGTATGGTCACACTAGGAGTGACAAGGTTAGGAATGAGACCACTCGAGAGAAGCTAGAGGTGGCTCCGATGGCTGATAAGATGAGGGACGCGAGACTGCGATGGTTTGGACATGTGCAGAGAAGGAGTACCGATGCTCCTGTTAGAAGGTGCGAGAGGTTGGTTTTAGGAGCTACACGGAGGGTAGAGGTAGACCGAAGAAGTACTTGGGGGAGGTGATCAGACATGATATGGTGGAACTTGATCTCAGTGAGGACATGACCCTAGATAAAAAGAAGTAGAGGTCGTGAATTAGAGTAGTAGGCTAATTGGTTGGTAAGGTTAAGTGGTTATCTAGTCATGGGATATAGTAGGGTAGATGAGTAGTAGTGTTTTATAACATGTGTTGTCATTATTTGTTGTTTATGTGTTAATTGTATCATATTTATGTATTGTCATGTACTTTTGGTTACTAGTCATTTTTTTGTTTTTCCCTTTCTTTTACTTTTTGTCATATCTAGTTTATTCTGCTTATGGGTTTTTGAGATGAGGGTTCTTAGAAAACAGTCTCTTTACTTCTATAAGGTAGTGGTAAGGTTTGCGTACATTCTACCCTCTCCAGACCCTACTTGTGGGATTCCACTGGGTATGTTGTTGTTGTTGTTGTTGTTGCATTCTTAAACATTTGTGTGGCTGAGAATAATTTCATTAAGGGTAAAAGAAAATTTTAAAGATAAATTATTTTCAATTTGAGTAAGATGACATTTTTTTTGGGACGGGTCAAAAAAGAAAGGATGTTACATAAAAGAGTATATTTATTTGTGGGGTGCAAATTTTTTTTGAAATTAAATTAGAATTTATTGTATTTGTTTTCTACCATAGATTCTTTAATTATATGAGTCACATAAAGTTCAAAAATATTCTCATTTTTAAATTGAGGTACAATATATAAAATATTCTTATTACTTTTATTTTTTATAACATATCGAGCTTTAGATGGTCTAATTTAAACAACACAAGAAGTACTATTATATCTATTTTCTTTAACATAATCAATAAATTCGAAGTAGGAGAATTTATCAACATCTATATCAAAACAATTGGTGACAATATCTTTATTATATTTAATAAGGAGTTCTTGTTGTAATTTTTTAACATGGTGAAATCTCAAACTGATGTATATATCCATTATTGTTTAACTGAAAAGATTAAAAAAAAATTAAATCGCTTATTTATTAGTCGAGTGATTTTAATTTGAGAATGGATCAAATGTAAATAGCTTATTTATTAATCATTATTTACTTGGGCTGGTGATGGGAGGGTTGAAAAAACGATTTAAAAGTTATTAAAGGGTGTATTTCGTATAGTTGAAGCATCAAATTAAGTTTTGCTGCCAAGTTTAGAGGGGTATTTATGTATTTTTTCTATATAATATTGCATATACCTGATGACCAGTTAGTTATTTTCTCTGATTTTGATTTATTTGTCTAACTTTTATTTCTAATATGTTTAAAAATGAATATCTTTTTCCTAATTTGAGTGTCTCACATGATATGTATAAGATTATAAGATCTAAAGGATATTTTGGTATACATTATACACATATTTAATTTAAGAACATACTATTCAAAAATCATGATTATTTTCTTTATTCCATGGCGAGTCAAACTAAGACAAAAATAAAAACATGAGAAGTACTTTATTTACTGAACAAGATTAAGAACGAAGGTACATTGGAAAGACAGGAATAAACTCTGTGAAAGATAAAATAAGAAAAGTAAGATTAAGATGATTCAAATATACAAAAAATAATTACAACGACACCCCCCCCCCCCCAAACAGATGTTAAACAGGAGACACTTAATTTTTATATATTTTATTTAGTATTCCATAATTAAGTCAGGAAATAAACAAGATATCTTATAGAAATATTTTATCCACTTTTTATGTGAGGTAAATATAAACCAACTATTATACTAGTGGAATAAAATAATTTAAAATTAGCTAAAATATAAAATAAAATTAATCGATCAAGAAATTATTATTATTATTTCAAAATCTAAATAACCCTTAAAAGTTTTTAAATTATAATTTAATATGATATTCTTTTCCAAGAATTGTACCATCCAAAAAGAAAATTGTTTCTAGGGATTGTCTCATACCCTTCTATGCGTAAAAAAATCACAAGTAGGCTCAATTTATTAGTTTAATCCATACTAGGTCAATAGTAAAACACTCAAATGATTGAAGTCTAATAATTATTTTTCTTGAATTTTAGAAATTAAAAATGCATAAACTTCACTCATAAATAATTTTAAATAGGTTATTTAAATTTTAAAAAAACAAACTTAATTTCAAATACTATATATTTGAAGTTAATATATGTGTGCAACATTTAAAATATGAAGAAATACATTAAGGTATCAAATTTTATTATAGTATAATAAACGTGTGATATGTATTTATTATTTTTTATAATAATAAATAATAAATAGTTCAAGCTAAGGTTGGCTATAATGTTCATAACGTTTCCTCTTATAATTTTGCAACGTAGCCTAAGAACCTAATTCGTAATAAAACTATTTATAGTCATAAGCACATCAGCTCCCCAGACTTCACTCGTGAGATTTTACTGTTGTTGTAAAGCAGATCAAAGGACAAAAGGAAAGAGGAACTTATATTTCTTAACAAAAAATATTCCTCCATTTTCTCCACTTTCTTTGTTATAAATTATAATGATTTGGAGAAAATTTTAATAGTATGGCTTGATCTATATAACTTATTTTAGCATTTAGAGGCTATTAAACAAAAATTAAATAGGTTGTTTAAAAAAATTTTATGGGTGACAATTTCAATTCATATAAAGTAAAAAAAATTCATATTTATTTTAATGGATCACTCATATTTTTTAAATGTATAAATATGAGTTGATTTATTTTGTGAATTTATACAAATATGATCAAATGGGGCAAAATATGGGCACACATATAGACTCATAGATCCTCCAACTTAGAGCTCATAATAGAAAAATTCTTAATTACTCTACAAATTTTTTTTGTATGCATGAACTTTTTTTTTTATTTTTCTTAAAAAAAAATTTGTAGCGGGAGGGGGTTGGGGTGATGGCAAAAAAATTTAACTTTTTTTATTTTTTTATTGAGTTGAGCATAAATACCGAAAAATCAAACCGAATCAGATCAAACTAATTCAATTTTTTGGTTTGGTGTCGATGTTCTTTTTTCAAAAGTTTAGTTTTTCGGTTCGGTGTTCGGTGTAGGGGTCTCAAAACTTCGGTGCGCCAAAGAACCTAATTTTTATTTTATATATATATATAAATTTATAATTTGCTAAAGTAGGACTGAAGAACCGAATACCCACCCCTTGGTGGTGATAGCGTATAAATTTAACTTTTTTTTTGGATTTTTCAAAATTTTCTTTAGAAAACATTTGGGAGTGGGAGTGGGGGGTAGTGTAAAAAAATTTAACGTTTTTTTTAATCTTTCTTTAAATTTTTTTCGGGGGGTTGGGGGGAGGGGGGGTATGGTGGAAATAGAGGGTGAGGTGGTAAAAAAATTTAACTTGTTAGAAAGCGTGCAATTGCACAGTAAAAAAAAGTTAGATTTGTCAAAAAGATGGGGCTTGTGGGTCCACCCCATTAAAGTTTGTC
>BAUE01088535.1:0-14723 GCA_000787875.1 Solanum virginianum | reverse complement strand
TTACTTATGTATTGATCATACATGTCATATTGCTATAGTATGCCTATTTTCTATTATTATGCATTTTGATTATGATACTTAATTCTCATTTGCATTGCATCTTACATACTTAGTAATTCAAACATACTAATGCATACTCTATGCCTCCATGATGTCACCATGATATAACCAGTGCCCAAGTTAATCATCATCCTCCTCCACGTGGCTAGTTCGACACCACTCAAGCTAGTTGGTGAGTCCTCCATTTTGGGGACCTTAGTCTATGTTTCTCATAGTATGTGTTGAGACATTCTTCTTCAATGTCTATTTTGACTCTGAGGGTGAGCCCGATTACTTTGTCTTTGGCCCCACTCTTATCTACGTATTAGAGGTGTTTGTTAGACATATTATGTATCTATGATATGTGCTTGACTCTTATCTCTTAATTATGATGATATGGAAATGTTTTCCCTTAGCCCCAATTTTCCTATTCTTTTATCTCTTGATGCTTGATTTATTGCTTTCGCGACCAATGATGTGTAATGATGCTCTAAGAGACTTGCTTGGGGTCTCTTCGGGTTTTTCTTGTGTCGTGTCACATCTAAGCCTTAGGTTTGGGTCATGACACAGTAACAGACCCATGACTACCTCTAAATAGAATAAGATAAGTCTAACTCAAGCTAAAATGAAACATAATGTCCTTCGAGAGTAGGAGAGGCTTACCAATCAACTGAAAGCAAATAGGTCCTCAACAGGGCGCCTGCTGATGACCACTAGTACCTATCTCTGCATCATGAAAAGATGTAGGCCCAAATGGACATTAGTACGTGGAATATACGAGTATGTAAAATGGCAGAAAGAAACATGTAAAGGAAGAATAACATCAATTCAAATAACTCAACTCAAGAAGTAGGAAACTCAATCATCATGTCAAGAGTCTAAAGTAAAAATATAGTTTAGATAATGACTACTCATCCATCATCTATGTATTATCCACTAAGAGTACTATCAAGGCCTAATTGGGAGTTTGTCCAATCGAAAATCATCACCTATAACCTGGGGATGATACAACAAAGCAATGTCACTGCCACATCCACCAATACCATGTCGGAGGTATAGGACATCCCATGAATGGATCTTAAATTAGTAACATCAATTCCTCATTTTGGGACAATAAGAAATATCCAATTTTATGGTTCAATCCTCTCCTACGTCGGCTATGTAGTTATTGAGTTCAACTAGGACTTACTCTTACTCAATTTACTGCTCAATACTCCTCCCAAGACTCAGTATGCTCATAAGACATCAACCCCATAGTTAACTCATTCATCTAGTCGCATTGGACATTCATCACATCAACTATCAACCCCTTTGGTTATATCATTTTAAGGTTCAATTCTTGACTCATAAGGACTCCATCATGCATCATTCTAACTTATAGCATTTAGGAAAACAAATATAGAATTAAAGAAATTAGGGATTCCATAGATAGTGTCGGCTCAAATTATGTTCATGCATGCTCATGTAAGTAAAATATGTGAAAATAATGAGAAATCATGCTAGGGTTCATGTAATATGGCAAAATAGTTTAATTCAAGTTTTTAATTTATAAAAATGGTAATTCATGCAAAATTATATAGATATGCATTAGAATTTATGAAAGACCTTAAAGAAACATTCATGTGAGACTCAATTTACTAACATCACCATCAATCTGAGTAATGAAGCACATGGAAGAACAGAATTCATGTTTTGATTAGCCTTACATACCTGAAAGTTTTGAACCTTGAAGTATTTTGGAAGAATTCTCAAGTTTGTCTTCAAATCGTAGCCATTTTCTCTCTTGAAACCTTGCTTCTATGTTTTGAGAGAGTGATTTAGCGTAAAAGTGATAAAGTGACATGTTTAGGGCTTTATCTAAGTGTAAAAATGTCAATCCTAGGCTTAGAAAGGGTAGGAAAAGACCAAAATAACCTTTCTTAAAAAGTTGTCAAAAGTTATCTACAGGCTCATTTACGGCCCATAGGAAGTTCCATAGCCCGTGGGGATCCTTTCGTAAAGTTTTGGCCCAATTTCAGGGTCTCTGGTTCATTTTACGAGCCCATTTTACAACCCATAGAAGGTTCTATGACTCATAGATGAGTTTGTAAAGTCTAGGCCAAAAATTGAAGCTTAAAAAACTTTCTCCACGAATTAGCAGACGGGCCGTAATTCATTTTACGGCCCGTAAAGGGGTTTCGTAGAGCAACTCTACACTTGACAATCTCTAGTAAAATAGTCATAACTTTTGACTCCGAACTTCAAATGAGGTGAAACCCGTTAGAAAGCTAATTCAAAGGGATTTCATTTGGTAGGTCATGGGCACCTAATTCATTGTGTGCTGAGAGTTATGATCATTTAAAGTTGACCCTTGCACAATCCAACACTAGAAACTCAATATATAGGAAGGTTTTGAACTCGACTAAGTACTAGAGGACTCTTATGACCCTAATACACTTTTCACAAATAATAATGAGCCTTGAAATGTAGGTACAAATGAGGGTAGAGTTATGAGGTGTTACATAGGGTCTGAATTATCCTGTCGACCTTTCCATCGGCTTGAGGATGGAAATCAATGCTCAACTTCACCTTGGTACCATGTCCTCTTTGAAACGACTTCCAAAAATGAGAAGTGAATTGTGTACCATAATACAATATGAATGGATAATGGCATATCATACAACCTCACCAACTTCTTGATGTATATTCTAGCATAATCCTTGGTACTGAAAGAAGTCTTGACCGATAGAAAATGGGTAACTTAGTCATTCTATCCACAATCACCCATATGAAGTCATATTGTTTTCGGGTATGAGGCAAACCTGCCACAGAGTCCATAATCACATCTTACACTTTCAAGTAAAAATTTTAATGTATTGGGCTAGGTCAACCAGCCTTTAATGTTCAACCTTCACTTATTGGTAATCAGGGAACTCTGCCACAAACCTAGTTATGTCGTTCTTTATGCTATTCCACTAATACACTTCCTTCAAATCTCTATATATTTTGGTGGATCTGGGAGGTATAGAATATGAAGTGTTATGGTCTTCTTAGAATCACACCTCTTAGACCATCAACATTTAGAACACATAACTGGCTTTGGTAGCAACGTACATCATCTCCCCTTTGTGAAAAGACCTCTACCTTCTTTTCGGAAACTAGTTTCTTCAACTTAACAAATGTTTAATCCAAGTCTTTCTTTCCTTTAACACTACTACTGATGATTCAGACCCATTTTTTACATGGATGCCACACTCATTGGAGCTACTCAACGTTACCCCCCCCCCCCAATTGTGCCAAATGATGCACATTCTTCACCAACTTTCTTTTTATCCCATCAACATGAATGTCGTAGCAAGATTGATACATTCATGTGGCTGGAATTTGAAAAGAAGCACATTATTTTCTTGAAATTTTTTTTCTGGATCTTAGTCCCCTTTCGGGACAAAGGAAACATCCACTTTCACAGTTCAATCCTCTCCTACGCTGACCACGTAGTTAATGGGTTCGAGTGGGACTTGTCAAGAAATTTTTTTATTGAAATTTGAAATATCTATTATGTTACGCAAACACAGCTAATTAACTGAAACTTGGAAACATTGACATGTGATTTTTGGGATTAGTTTTTAAATATAGTAACAACTTCTTTTTTAACGCAACAGAGTTAATTTTACCTAAAATTGTGGTTTGTATCAGTCTACATCTCATGTAGTGACTGACCACTAAAAAGAAGGGATTTTAAGTAATTTTGGAAAGAGTCAGGAATATATTAAATTAACACTATAAATTATGGGATTTGTATAATTTATATATTTTTTTAAAAAGTTATATTTAAGGCCACAACATTAAAGGAAATTTTGATATAACTTTAAATTAGAACCATAAAATTGAAAATTCATTTTTATTTTCTTAGATTTTGTGTCAAGTAGTCAAACAAGGTAATTTTTATCAGGAGTAATTTGATTTTAGAACACATCAAAAAAGGTAATATGGCTTCCCAAGCTGAGGCGAGACTTCATATTAAAAAGGAGCACTCTTCAAAAAAGCAAAAAGGAGAGAAATTAAACTTTTAGAAGTTCTTAATATATGAAGAATTTAATTCAGCTACGTGGCAGATTTTATCATTTTTAGCATTTTGTAGTAATCTAGAAAAGAAAGGGGAAAAGGGAGGAAAGTGTGCGTGCTTTTAGGTAAAGCTTAATGGTGAACAAAAGATGGGAGAGGCTGATGAGAGCAACAAAGAAAGCATAAAAATGCTTAATGAAATGATTGGATTCCATTTTGTGATATTATTCTTTGAGACGAGAGAAGCCATCCTAGTAATAGTAGACCCATAGGGGTCGTTTGGTTGGCAATATGTTATCCCACGATAATTAGTCCTGGGATAAATTAGTCTGGCATAAGTTATCTCATATATATAGTGTGATAACTTATCCCAAAACTATGGCAAAAATGGTGGGATAAATAGTCCAAGGATTACATTATACCTCCAACTAAACATGGGATAAAATAATCCTACATTTTATTTCGAAATTATTATAACTTATACCTCGCACCAAACGACCCCTTAATTTTATTTAAATTCATACTAATTACTACTATACTAGTGGGAGCAATTGTTATTCAAGAAAGGAAAGGACAAAGGGAAATTATATACGTAATATTACAAGATCACTATCTTATTAGACAAAGTGTTATTAGAAGTTGCACTTCTTGAGTTGTTATAAATGAGTTATCTATCAAAATCATATTTGAATTATCATTTTTCCACAAGTTTTATATTCCATTTATCAATATATTTTTTTCTTACCTAAACTTTTTGAATCTATGTACTAAAAGACATTTTGAAGGTGATTAGACCAATGTTCAATTATTTTATTTTCCTATCTGAATTATCATTATCTACTCAATTGAATATAATTTAATACGTAGATACAAATAGCCCAGATAGAAAAATTGTACAATACATGTAATAAAAGAAAATTGAAACTCATGAAAACATGATAGTTCACATTTGTCCTATCAAATGTGTAAAGATTCCGAAGGAGTTTGTGTCATGCCCCAGGAGACTCTAGGCGCGGCTGACACTCGGAGACTATTGCTAACCCCCAAGTGAACCACTCAGTCTCTTTCCCATCGTTCAGTCAATTTATCAGCGGAATAGAAATGATATAATGATAAGAAATGTTATCATATCAGTGGGCTCATACTATCAACATCTGTCTATCATAAGGAAACAGAATAGATAACGAATAACTCAAATGTAAAGAAGAATGAAAGAGGGAAAAGAACCCTCGATATCAACATCCACATATATGTCTATGAAGCTTCTATACTATAGTCTGAAATGGTACCATGACAGGCCATGGCTACCAAATATCAAGTAAAAAGAGCTATTCAACAATAAAATATTTATCCTTCGAATGCTGGGGAGGACTTACCACTGTCAGGAATGAAGAGCTTTGAACCTCAACAATTGGGCTGCTGAAGTCCTCGGTCTATAATATCTGCATCATAAAATGATGCAGCGCCAGAGAAGCGTTAGTACATGAAATGTGTTATATGTAAAATAGGATAAAGCAAAATGAAATAGTTTAATAATCACCCATCCATCACCCAGCCTTACCTCAGATATAAAGGAGAAGACTTTACCACCTCACTAGTTATCAAACATCAAACATCCATATCACGTCAGAGTTCTATCAACATGAAACCTATCCGGGAGTTTCTATAACCGACAACCACTATCTATAAGTCGGTAGTGATACAACGAAGTGATTTCGTTGCCACATCTGTCCAGTACCTTGCCGGGGTAAAGGACGAGTCTATCAGTAGATCCAAAAGTCTGTCAAGTCCCCTTTCGGGACAAAGGAAACATCCACTTTCACAGTTCAATCCTCTCCTACGCTGACCACGTAGTTAATGGGTTCGAGTGGGACTCACTCTTACCTATTTCGGTGCTAATACTCCTCCCAGGACTCAACATGCTCATAAATCTATCAATCCTTCAAGAAACCCTCATCACCCAACCTCTATAGATGTTCTATCCAATCTAAGGCAATTATACCTATTCAACTCTATCAACAAATAATTTTAACTATCTCAATCATCCACACACTCGATTCAGGACTCAGACTCAGTCAGACATCATTCTCAGACATTCAAGGCTCTAGACATCCCCTAAGTTCACTAGGCAAGTCATTACAGAGAGGAAATTTTAAGGATCAAGTTACAATCATATAATAAGGTAAAAATATGAAAAGCTTTAAACATGATGATCATCAGTTCATGATATAAAATTATTGTTTAAAGATTTAACATACGAGTTCAAGCTAGTATACCCAAATTTAAAACAATTATTCAAGAATTTAAAGTAGCCATTCAAGAACTCAAAGTGATTACTCAAGAACCTTCAAGAATTCATACATTAAAACTCCTAGACATGAATTTGCTATCTTAACTCTACATTGGCACATGGGAGATCAATCTCATGCTTTTGGGTAGCCTTTACATACCTAGGAATGAAAATCCAGAATTCACAAGTCAAAGCTTCTAGACATGAATTTGCTCTTAACTCTATATTGGCACATGGGAGAGCAATTCCATGCATACCTGGAAATGAAAATCCTTTGAAGAACTTTGGAAGATTTTTGAAACCCTTGCTTGACTCTCCTCTTCTTCTCTCTAACTTAGCATAAGAAAAACTTTGAAAATAATGGGTCTAAACCCTTTCGTATGAAAAACGTCTTAAAAATTGACTTGAGGATATAAAAATATGTCCGGAAGGACGAAATTGCCCTTTGTGAATTAAAAGAAAATTTTTGGGTTCCTCCTGCATTAGTGCGCGACGGGCACTAGTGTACTATTATACTTTTTCGCAAAATTTCAATTTCTGTCAAATTTTTAAAAAAATACAAAGTGTGGTTCCGCGTCACGGAAGGGGCGCAGAAACCTCACTTTTTTAAGCTCACTTTGAAAAAAATAATTCACATTTTTTTGCGTTAAAGCAGAGTCGAGACCATTTTTCTACTCATTTTTTCGCAATGATCATAAATTCGGTCTCAAATTTTCCATCAAACCTTGGAAAGATACGTTGTGCACACAATAAAGTTTAGGAGCATTTTAGTAATTTCACGAGATATTACAGTTTGATAGGTCCCAGATTACTTCGTCCATTACCTATAGCTGTTAGGTGAGATCACAAACTTTGATATGGTGTGTCAAAGCTCTCATGAAGCTTTTATGGGTTTTTCTCTATCTCCAATTGACCCGTCGAGCCACCCATGTCATCACTTTAGACCCACCTGTTAGTCTATTAAATCTAATTTGCCTCCCTTTATTTAATGATCCGTTTGTATGGAGTCTCACCATTTCCTCTGCTTTAAAAAAAAGTATAATTAAATAATTAGTATTCTTTGATTTTGACATAGTGTTTAAGGAAAAAAGAAAGATTTTTAAAATTTGCGATTTAAAATAATTCTTAAATATCTTTATAATTAAGAATCATTTCAATAAAGATAAAAAGGATATTTTATAATTAAATTATTTTTAATTAGAATAAGATGACATTCCTTTTTTAATAGACTAAAGGGAAAATGTGTCAATGAGACAAATGGAGTATATATTTTTAGTGGAAAAAAATACCCTCAGTCCACTTATTAACTCATAAATTGGTTTATACGTGTAGTGTTAGAAAATATACATATCCAAAATAATTTAAAGTTTTGGATAAGACTCGTATTATTTCTTTATTGCTCACATATTATGTCCAATCTCATAAAAGTTCTCCATGTTTTAACATTTGCGTAGGGAGTGAGTTCAGTTGTTCAGTAAATCAAGTCCGTCTACTCTTTTAGGCCGACGATCATTTAACAAATATAATAAAATACTGTTTGAGAAGAGATGCAAATGGTGTGGGCAGGCGATTGAGAGGAAAAACCGCATAAAGTAGTCAATATTATCAATACCAAAATCAATCATCAATAATATTTTAAAAGTATGAACTTCCTAATATGAATATTAAATTATTATAATATCTTCAATATAAAATACTCAATTTAATATATTTTTTTATATTTTATATTATTGTGTAATTACTTATATTATATTAAAAGCATAAACTTTTTCACATTCAAGGATTGTGAATTTTTCAAAAAGATATAACTTTTTTAAGAAGTTGTGACTTTTTCAAAGAGTTATGATTTTCTCAATAAGTTGTGACCTTTTCAAAAAGTTATAATTTTTCTAAAAGGTTATGACTTTTCATATAAGGCACAATAAACATCTGTTCCCAAATAATAATTTTTAAAAAGAGTTTTTTTTTTAAAGGGAGAACGTAATTTTTTCAATTTTTTTTAAAAAAAAGGAGAACGTATTAATTGTTTGAAAATAGTTTACCACATTTCAATAAAACTTCTTCTAATTTCATCATGAATCTTAATTATACAAGGAAAGGTTTTGTCCTAAATATAATAAAATATATTTTTTTCCTTTTTGATTTATGACTTCTCTACTCCTACAAAAAAATACTTCCATTTCAACTTTTGATTCATCAATCATTCAACAATCGATAATTCGGCTTCCATCTTCTTATTTTACTCTTAAACTTTAATTTGATTCTCAGGTTTACTTATAGTAAATACTCACTTTCTTAAATATTAGATTAGGACTATAATTTGTCATGAAACTTTGGATCGAGATATGTGTTTCTTCTATTGATAAGTTAATTTACTATACCATTTGTGAATTTATGTAGTAATTCTTGTGTTATGATTATTTTATTGAAGATTAGTATCTTTCCAATGATAATTATATAATTTCTTTTGCTTTTTGGTTGCCCTATGTTTTACTCCTTTTTTTTATATGTATTCGATTTCAGGGTGATACTATATCACACCATTATGTATATATAGTGATTCCCATTGATTCGGTTATTGCTCTTTCTCTATGAGAAGGGTTTTTTAATTAACTTTTTATTGTTGAATTACTTTTTGTATTACATTCTCAAATTTCATCTAATATCCTGAAGTTTCTCTTCATAATATTCTTCTTTTGGGGGTTAATGTTCTCAACGGTGAATCAATATTCATTTGATATATTTTTACGATGTCATAGGGCCCAGACTAAATTTGTACAATGTCTTGAAGTGAAGCTGCAGAAACACAAGCAGATTGTTCATTGTGTTACCCTTCGTGATATCACAAATAGCAAGTAAATTTGCTTTAATTTTTTAAAATTATATTTGCTTAGATTTTGACCAAAATATTCTTCTTCTCATAGATGTGTTGTATAGTAGCATGTTACTTCTTTCTTTTTTTAATCTTTTTTTTTAAAAGAAGTCATCTAAAAATTTACTTATTGGATCGTTCCTTATTTGAACTGAGCTATACATAAAATATAATATGGGAGTTCAAAATTTACATTATTTTATTTCAATGGCTGAAATTTTTGTAGTTTCCAACTTCTTCTCTTACTTCTTTTTAAAATTAAAATAATAGAATTATAAATATATGTTATTGAATATTATTCATAACGTAGAAAAGACTTCTAAGCCTACAAGTAGATTTCTAGACCTATAAAATATATATTCTCACGGTGTAACCATAAGATTCAAATTGATCGATCTCCACACTCCATTCCTTCCACCCTATCCCTTTCCTTGTATATATCATATACGTATGATTAGGATTATTGTTACATCTGGTTAGAGTTAATATCAAATTTTTCCTTAATTATATATATGTTGGTTGATAACTTTGTTTATTTTTTTTATGTATATAGGGATGTTTTCGAAGTTCGAACTAAGTGGTGTTGATTTAAAAATTGAATTGTAAGGGACACTAAATAAAATACAACTCTAACTGAGTTTGTGAATTATATATAACGGTCATGTATGTCCTCTTATATTCGAGATTACTTTGATCGAGCTAAATTTATTTATTTATCACAATAGGAGGATGTTTGAAGAGCAATATATTAGTATATTACCTAGTGGTTGACGTCAATTTTTGGTATTCTACCTAATATATTTGTACCTTTCTACAATCAAATATCAATAATTATAAATACATTATAACTAAATTTATCATATTTATGCATTTAAAAAATATTGAAATTTAATCATTGCATCAATATAATAATATTCATTGTGGTATAATTGTGGTTAAGATCCTATCTGGAGAATCTTTTTTCAATAAAAATAGACTTGATAAAAAAATAATCAGAAAACTTAAAATAATAGGAAAAAAAAGGTTTTTAAAAAGTCCAAAAAAATAAGCACAAAACATTCAAAGAAAATATAGTCAAAAGATTAGGAAAAACATTTCTACAAACGTTTGAATTACTAAATTTATTAGACACTTCTAAATCAATAGCTTTACCTTCTATTAAAAAAAGTATCAGTCAAAAGAAGTCCAAAAATATAGACAAAATTTCTAATAGGACACTAATTTTTATTTGAATAGAATCCTGAATTTTTGTGCAAAATTATAGACAAAACATTTTACTAACATACTATTTTTTTTCTTTAAATAGAATCCTAAAATTTTATGATGAAAGTGTCTGATATTTTCTTTTTATTGTAGTTAAACTCTTAGTATGTATGTTATAGCGGTTAATGATTTAACGTGATGCACACGTGCAACGCACGTAAGCTAAACTAGTTTTAAAAAATAAGGGAAAGTGGAATTGAAAAAAAAAATTGATAACTGAGAGGATGGTGATATATAGCAGATCGAGATGTGCTATTTTCAAAAAGGGTAGGTGGGTTATGAACCTTGAAATACAAACTCAACAAATCTTCATCACAATTTTGGATTTATTTCATAAATTGACAAAAGCTATTTATTATTTTCAAAGCTTGCTATTTATTATTTTCAAAGCTTTCTCAAGCTTATCAATGGAGTTTTTCAAATTTTTAATGCCCACTATTATCCTTTACATTAACTCATATAAAATACTAAAACAAAAAACACACAAACCCAACAAATCTTCATTACAATTTTGAATTTATTTCATAAATTCACAAAACTCATTTATTATTCTCAAAGCTTTATTAAGCTTATCAATGAAGTTTTTCAATTTTTCAATACCCACTATTGTCCTTCACATTAACTCATATACAATACTCACGAAATTGAGATTGTGAGATAAAAATGTGGCAAAACTAAATAAAAAGGAGCAGGGATATGTTGATTTGCAACAAAAGAAATAAATTTTGAGAAAGTATTTGGGGGTGTGAAAATGATGCTAGGGAGAAGAAGACAAAAAGGGGTGAGACGGGTGCGTGAAGGGCTTGAAGGCTTTGAAGAAGATGACTGCTTCTTTCTTTCTTTCTTTTTAGGGAATTTTTTATTTTAATTTTTAAAAATATTTTTAAAGTAAAATATTGACTCACTCGCTTTTGAAATACATGGAATCATGCAGTCTGTCTTCCAAGTCAGCAATATTAATGTGACATATGCTTGGTTAATAGTCAGAGGTGTTTAAAATATTGTGTTTCAATGAGTTTAAAGGTTCAGTTTGCAAAGCCCTGAGTAGAAGGATCTAGGTGACAAACGGAACCAAGTATAAGGGTCTCCCAAATCATTCCACCTAATTTATATTATATTTAGTTATTTATATAATATCATATCAAAAGCAGATATCTTTTTACACAGAAAGATTGTAAATTTTTTGAGGGGTTATGCCTAAGGGTGTCAAAATGAGCTCAAATATAGGTAATCCCCCCAAAATTTTATGGGTTGAGCTCAAAATAATTTGAATTGGGTTCAATCTGAACTCATTCAAGCCTTAACCCATTTTGAAAGAATCTTCAATTGAGCCTAATTTAATATCCAATTCCGACCCATTATAAGGCTCTTTACATTATATATTTTCTATCTATTTTGTATTTTCTATGATTTAGCTATCTATTTTTAACTTTTTATTTTTTTATTTTTTTGAGTTGAAATTCAAATTGTAGTTATAAAAGTAAGCAATAATATGTCAAAATTATTAAGACTGAGCGAGTCAAATTGGGCGAATCATGATCCAACCCAAATTTTAGCCCATTTGAGCCCAACCCGTTTGAGCCGAAAGTAAATATGGGCGGGTCATAACTCAACTCAGTATCTACTTGAATCCATTTAACATTCTTAATTGCAAACCAACCCGCTCATTTGTCACCCATAGTTGTGACTTTTTCAAAGAGTTGAATCTCTTTTGATGAGTCGTGACCTTTTCGAAAGTTCCATTAGAGTGGGACAAATTCCCATCCTATGGATTAAGTTCTGTTAGAGTCGGAAAGATCCTCACCTTGTTCGGATCCCTTATGGATTCTAGGCGTTCCTTACCTGGCAAGTACGGAACAGTTGTGGTAACATCAATGGGATTGTTGTATAATTACTGGATCATAAATTATTGTTGTCAGATAAGAGAAACTCCCAAAAGTTACTACCTTGAGTACTCTGAGTCGAGTTGAGTTTATTTTTATTGAGTTGAGTTGAGTTGATTGATGAGGTTGATTGGTTGATGGGTCATTTGTCTACTCTTTATTCTTGCTTTAGATAGACATTTGACATTCTGATTGAGTATTATTTTGAGTTGATGTTGTTTCTATATTATTCTACTTGTTTTTGTTTCATTCAACTATTTTATATGCCAAGACATTCCACGTACTGATGTCCCCTTTGGACTGCATCATTTTATAATTCAAAGGTAGGTACTAGAGATCGTCAACAAGCACATCATTGAAGATCTGAGCATTCAGCTGAGTTGGTGAGACTCCTTTACTTCGGAGGATTCATTGCATTTATTTTCATCTTTCTATTATAGTTAGACTTTGAGTTAGCTTCATTTTATTTTGAGGTAGCCATAGGTCTATCATTGGCACCATATGATAGTAACAGAGGCTTCATACACTAGAGTCGAGTATTGATGTTGAGACTTAATGAGCTAGTTGCTTTCTACTAGCCCTTTTATTTAATTGATATACTTCTGAGACATAAGATATGCCCATTTATCTTCTTCAGTCTTCCGCTGAGTTTCCTGAGTCATATTGCATGAATTGATGTAATCAAACCAAGTGGTTCACTTGGGGACTAGCAATAAAAAGTCTCACCTTTTAATAGATTAAAATACTTTAACAAATTACATAAATCATAATAATTATATCAATATTAAGAGTATAATTACACGCACTGAACTAGAGAATTTATTTATAAATTCAAAAAATAAATAAAATTCTCCAATTGATCAGTTCAATACATACAATATGTACTAGCATGTACTAGCACAAGATGTCGAAATTTAACCATTCTCACAATTAAGATCAAATCATATTTAATCTTGTTCTATGATCACCTAGATGTTTGTCCTTCCTCATCTTTGACCGTGAACATTTAGTTTTAACTTATTTAAATCGACAATTTTAATCTTCCGCGTATGAGCTAAATTTCTCTATTCACAAAATTATCTACTATATAAGATATGGACACACATGTATACATAATGAAGTATTCAAATAAAAACTTTTATTATAATAAATAAAATAATGTATAAAGTCTTTACAAGGGATTAAAATAAAATATTATAACACAAATACATGGTTAATAGTATATCCCAACAATCTCTCACTTAGACTCATAATCATGCCTTCATAATTTTAACATCAATTTCTTCTACATGTTTATCGAAAACCTTCTAAAGTAAGCCTTTCGTGAATGGGTCCGCCAAATTGTTCTTCGACTCAATTTTCAGCATTCTTACATTACCCCTTTGCGTAATATCATGAATCAAGTTATACTTTCTCTTAATGTGTTTACTTCTTTTATGTCTATGTGGTTCTTTCGAGTTTGCAACCACACCACTGTTATCACAATAAAGTGTGGTTGGTGCTTCAACTGAGGAAACCACTCCAAGCTCTTTTAGAAAGTTTCTGAGCCAAACATCCTCCTTATCCGCCTCAGAGGCAGCAACATATTCAGCATCCATGGTGAAATCAGTAACACAAGACTGCTTGATACTCCTCTATTTTACAACTCCACCTCCTAGAATAAATGCATATCCTGAGGTTGACTTTCTTGAATCTCTATCTGACTGGAAATATGAATCTGTATACCCAATGGGTACTAGATTTCCAGGATGAAAGACGAGTATGTAATCCTTAGTCCTTTTCAGATACTTGATTATATGCTTGACTGTAGTCCAATGTTCTTACCCATGATTAGACTAAAATCTGCTCATCATGCCAACAACAAAATAGATATTCGATCTAGTACATAACATAGCATACATAAGACTCTCACGATGGATGCATAAGGGACCGTCTTCATTCTCTCTATCTTATCATCCATCTTGTGTGACTAATTCTTTGATAAAGTAATTCCATGTCTAAAAGAAAGATATTGCTTTTTGGAATTTTGCATGTTAAATCTTGCAAGAATCATACCAATGTAAAGTGCTTGAGATAAGCCTAATATCCTTTGTTTACAATCTCGCATAAACTTGATCCCAAGGTTATGGGCAACTTCTCCCAAGTCTTTCATATTAAAACGTGATAACAATCATTCCTTAATAGAGTTCAACATGCTCATATTATTTCCTATGAGCAAAATGTCCTCAATATATAGAATCAAGAATGTTACCCTGTTTCCTTTCCATTTCTTATAGATGCATGATTCATTTTCAAATTGATCAAAACCAAAAGTCTTAATCGAATTGTCAAA
>BAUE01088602.1:0-14668 GCA_000787875.1 Solanum virginianum | reverse complement strand
ATAGATCAATAACAATTAAAATTTTATGTTATGTTTGTCAATAAGAAATTATCATCTAAAGAGTTATATTATTTGTATGCTACATAGAAAACAAGTTTAAGAAAAAAATTTAACTTCAAGAAAATTAAAGTCAAGTTTATCGCATGAGTATTCACAAAGAAAAAAAAAGTTCGGAAATATTTTTATAAGAGAAAATTATTTATTGTAAGAGTTATTAGGAGAATTAATAATCAAAGAATCCTAAAATATATGATAAGAGAAAATTATATCGTAAGAGTTCTAAGGTATTCCCTTATCAAAATGTATGAAGTTTTTTACATAGTTAAGTTGTTTGTTATTAGACAAGATAAAAAAAATGATATTTTCTTTTGAAATATGTTAAGGTATTCCCTTATCAAAATGTATGAAGTTTTTTACATAGTTAAGTTGTTTGTTATTAGACAAGATAAAAAAAATGATATTTTCTTTTTTCTGTCATTTTTATTTTTAATTATTTTAAGAAATGTCATTCTCCATTAGTATTTTTTACGTAACAATTTTATTTACGAAAGTCAAGTTAGATGAAATAGTCAAATCTAAGTTTATCAATATTTATATATTAAGCACAATGTAAAGACTCTTGACAAATGATTTTCATTTTTCTTTTGGTGCAACTTCAAGTCGTCATTTTTTGTTTTACCACTATCATTTTTGTTAATGTTAATTTTTAAAAGTTTTATATTTAATATTATATTGTACCCACACCCAATTTTGTTCTCAAACTATTATTTCACTTTCTTATAATATTTAAAATTAAGGAATCCTAAAGTATATGGTAAGAGAAAAATATAGTGCATGAGATATTAGGTAGAATAATAATTAAGGAGTTTGAAATATATCGTAAAATTAAAAACATTAAGGAGATTTTAGACATCTCAACAAAGACATGATTTGGTAAAAAGTTGCACTGATTAGTTTTATTTATTTTTTTCTTTTTATTATGAAAGTTATCTATATTTTTAATATTTCATGATTAATCAATTTTTATTGGCAGATTTTTTCTATCTAAGTTGATCGACAAAAACCCAACTATTTGCTTATTTATGGAGGTGAACAATTCTCTTCAAATTATTTGTAATAATAAGAGAATCTAAAGTTTTTCTTTTTTAACTCTCAGTACAATAGGATGAACCACTTCAAAATTTTTTCCTTTATTATTTGAATAACAACTTATTAATTCAACTACTATTACTCCCAAAGTAGTTGAAAGACTAATCTTTTTATTCTCATATATGAAAAAAGTCTATTTAAAAAAATATTAAATGAAAAATAATTTTTTAAATTTACCTTTTTTAACAAAATATTATCATTTTGATCCCGAATAAAATAAAGAGAACTATAAAAATTATTCATAAAATATACCATTTATATTATATTTAACTAAATGTATATTTAGGATCATCCATTATTATTTCATTTATTTAGAATTGTGTAGGCTAGGTATGAAAAAAGATCTTGGTAGATAGCGCTATTCCCGAATGAGATCTGTCAAGTTTGAATTTAAATTAGTTGAAATTCAATACAGATCTGAACATCAGATGAATAATTTAAAAAAATGTATACTCTTATGAAAATATTAAGGATTTTCAAATTTTTATTATATTAAATTTAATAATATTGACGTGACACACACGTGCAACACACTTACTTTAAACTAGTTATACTAAAAGTGAAAAGCTTTATAGTTGAAAGTTGAATTACAAATGTCCCTAACCATATTAAAATACCATTTTGTCCTGATCATTTAACTATTAATTAACAGTTTAACACAATTCATCTAAAAAGTTACATTTTAGAAACTGAAATGTTTACTTTCTATCAATTAGATAATTGATTAAATGTTGAACAAAGAGTACTATTTCTATCTATAATAATTAATGTAGGCTGTTAGTGTGTAACTTTTTAAAAGTATTAGTTATAATATCAAAATTTTCATATTACAACATTTATTTATTTGGTCTATTGAGCTTCAATCTATTATATTCTTTACACATTGTAAGGACGCAAACTTTGTACGACCTCAGTGGAGCATTGAAATTTGGTTCCTAAAAAGTTTTGGACCAAGGTGACGCTCCATGCAAGCCCTCATGGTCCGTGTGAGGTCACATGGCCCGTGTGGAGCCTCTATGGAGTGGCCCTTGGCCTTTGGAGGATGTTTGGCCCATAAAGGTGGTGTTTTAAACTAAGGCGCACCACACTTGGAATCCTCACGATTCGTGTGACACTTCACGGATCGTGTGGCCATGTGGCGGCCTTGGCTTGAAATCCCATAATTTTGGGACCAAGTATGGTCACGCGGCCAAGTTCACAGCTTATGTGGGGTGTCACGACCGGTGTAGCCACCCGTAAGGCTTTCAGAGTGGATTTTTTTTAAGTATGGAAATACCATCTCGAACTTGATCGTGGAAATTTTTGAACGAGAGGAGTAAGGGCAGTGTCACGGCCTGTGTGACACTACATGACCCGTGTGGCCTAAGGTGACTTCGTTGAAAAAATTCTAAGTATGGGATCTTCAAGCTCAAGCTAAGTTCACTTTCAAGCCCTAAATTTAAGCTTACTTATGTTGTTTAAGGCCATCATGGGTCTCCCACGTCAAGCCAACTTCAAAGGAATTTCGTTGGCTAAATTTTTCACAAGTATCGATAGAAGGGTCAACTTTAAATGGGAATATCTCTTAGCACAAAAATAACTAGGTGGCTCACGACCAATCAAATTAAAGATTTTTGAATTATCTTTCTAATGCATCCCGTTTCACCTCATTTTGAATTCGGAGCAAGAAGTTATGCCCTTTTTCATAGAATCTGTCTGAGCTAGACAAGGTGCCTTCACGGACCATGAAGAGCTTCATGACCCGTGAAGCCAGAAATGAGAAGTTTTGGATAAAATTTAAAAGGGCGTTTTATTTAGGTGTTTTTATATTTTGACCATCCCCAAGGCTTTTTAAGACCTTTAACCCCCCCTACTTTCCTAAACCTCTCCTACACTAATTCTAACCCCTCATTCAAGACTAACCCTTAGTCTGTAGAATCAAACTCTCAAAATTCTCTCAAGTCACTCTAAAGTTTCTTTCAAAGAATTCTTGTGGGTTTCAAGCTTGGGAATCAAGGAAGGGCTCCTTCTTCAGCAAATTTCTCCTTGAACCTTCTTTATTACCAAGGTTTGTGGATTTTGATCCTTGGTCCCTTTCAACCAAGGAGACCCAAATTCTTTTCAAGCAATTTTCATGAAGTTAACTTACTTTAAATGTGGGTTTCCAATTTTATGATTTATTAAATTTAATTATTGTGTGGGTTTATGTTTACTTATTGATTTTAAGTTATTTTAAGCTATAATATGATGGATTATACTGAGATTATAAAATTATGAATATGCATGTCCCTTTAAAAGCTTGATTTATACATGGGTAACCTCGCTATATTATGATTTAAATGTAAATTTTACTTATCTCTTTACTTGAATTTCACAATGTATTGTTGATTAAATTTGAATCTCCATTACCCATGCCTTTCTCATCTCATTCATAGCATATGCATTCATGCACATAGGATTTTCATAAAATTTATGAAGTGGGTTAAGCCCAACTATGTTTATGTAAATGATTTTGACAAGATATTGGTTATGAAAAGAATGTGATCACATAAATGTCTATTATTATTGGCTCTTTGAGCATATTGGGTGCTTGCACTATATTGTCATGAGCATGAGCTATTCTTAACCCTAAGTGTGCATTGAAAGGGTTTAAAATGACTATTACATCCCTTTAAAGCATGTATATGTATAAGTATTCTCGTGGGATGTCTTGACTTAGGACTGATAAATTAGGGGGTGTTAGGACTATCCCCAATGGCCCTCTCTCTTTTCTTGAACTATGTGCCAGCATAGGAATGAAAGCCATTACCAAAATAATCGAGTCCTAAGGGATGGTTATTCATTTATTGATATGATATGATAATAGAAATCCTTCTTAAATGATGTGTTCGTAAGGAAGGTGACCATCCACTGAAATGCCGTGGTTTGTAAGGTGTGCTGTAAATTACCCTTGGAAAGTAATTTTCTCCTACCGATTGAAAGTCTTTATCAAACTAATTCATGTAATAGCTCACATGAGTTTGATTTATCGGTTATAGTCTATCCCCACTATATCTGAGCATTTGTGCATTTCATGCATCATTGATTTCATGGCATATCATATACTATGTCTCTTGATATATATCTCTGTCTATATTATGTGCCCTTGTCATCTATTATTGAATGCAGGTTTGGTAAATTATATGCATTGCATGCCTGCATACTTAGTACATTCAAACGTACTAATGCATACTTTTTCCTACATGATCTAACCATGTAGGCGACCGAAGACTGCCTTCATCCATCGTTTGACGACTAGATCAAATTTCAGATATTTGTTATGGTGAGTCCTATCTTCCCAGGACAAGACACCATTCCTCTACCTATGGTGCTTATGTTTAAATTATTTACTTTGAGGGTGAGCCCGAGATATGTCTTGGCCCCATCCTATCTTATGACTAGAGGCATTGTTGGATATCTTGTAGAGTCTTGTATAGATATATGCTATGTATTGTATTTGGAGTTTATAATTATGGTTATCTATTGGGTAAGGCTATTATAGATTGACTATGAGAATTATGATAAGTATGTATGTTTTGATGTGGAAATGTGGAAGATCCCAAGTCCCGTATTGCCCCCATAGTCTTATCTTCTAATTTTCTAAAAATAGAGTGTGAGTCATACTTACCCGCCCCTTAGTTCTTATGTGTTATGTACTGTGTGCTATGTGAATCCACATTAACCCCTTTCCCTATGATATCCTTATAGCGTGAGTCCTATTTTCCCATCCTTTAGAACTATATGTTTATTATTTATATACACTTTTGATGAAATGATGGTAATGCATACTAGTATGGAAGTTTCTCTAATTGAACATGTTTTATGTTTTAGGATTTCACAAAGTAGAACCGATTTTATAACTTTGAAATAGTATCTATTTAAGTAGTTGAAGTTAGATTGAACTCACTGCTCTTTATTCCATCGCTTTATGATCTTTGATAATTAATATTACCTATTTAATGTGTAATGTCTACTAGTCATATGTAATATCTTACTGAATGTTGACATATGGCAGGGATATCTCAACTTTGTTAACATGGAACAAAGGTTCAAGTTTGTTTATGTGGTTCTTAATAGACATAGTTACCCGATATATATGTTGGTGAAATGTAATAGGTAACTTCATAAATTAGTTGAGCTATATACAAGCTGGCCCTGAAGTGAGGATGGGGGATCTTTGTTGGAGAATCTTCTCATGTACCAGTGATATTTTCATCTACTTGCAAGTTAGCTGTGGTTCCTTGTGTTTTTGAAGAAATATGATTAGTACAGATACGTGTATTCAAATTTAATATGTTTGGGATTGAGGCATAGTTATTATTGATCATCAATGTCGTCAGATTCATTCGTATTAATTCATGTGTCTTATTTTTCTTTTCAAGTTGTTTATAAAGAATGTCCTATTCAATATTTATTAAATTTTTCATTACAATAGTTTTCCATGTTATATACTTACCATAGAAATGACAGTAAAAAATGAAAAGATTCGAGGCGCAGCCTGATTATATCACATCTTATATGTTAAAACATATTTCAGGTTGTCAAATATTTTAAAACTACTGGACAAACGGTGTGGAGGGGAACATATAATAAAGGATCTTGATGAAGAATCGAAGAAAATAATTGTTCAGTCAGTCTTTATTGGTGCATAAGCTGCTTACTTCGGGGAACGATGTTGAAAAAGAACCAGTAATGTCTAACAATCATATGTAATGTTTTGCTTCCTGAATATCGACATATGGCAGAGATATCTAGACTTTGTTAATAGGGAACGAAGGTTCTAGTTGTTTATAGAAGACCTTTGTTTGCATGGTTCTTGGTAGAGAAAGTTACGTGCTATCTATGCAGGTGAAATATAACAATTACCCTAAGGATTTACTCGAGCTACGTGCAAGCTGGCCTTGATATAAAAAAAGTATGGATCATAGCTTGGGGCATCTTTCTTGGAGAATCTTTTTTTTGGCAGAGAGCGAGGGTGTGGTTTCAAGGTTGATATAATAGTAGAGTGATTTCTAACTATAATGAACATATTAAGTCCTAAATATGAAGCATACATCTTCAAAAACAAAGATTTGGTCTGATATCATTATGTTGTTGCGTTGATGAAGAAATATGATTAGTACGAATAAGTACAATCAATTTTAAATCATTTGAGATTGAGGCATAGTTATTGTTATCATCAATGTCGTCATGATTCATGCGTTTTAGTTTATGTGTCTTATTTTTCTTGTTAAGTTGTTTGTAAAGAATGTAGTGCTCGATATTTAGTAAAATTTCCAAAAGAATATTTTTCCATTTTATATACTTACCATATAAATTACTCTGTCTAAATTATGAGATTCGAGGTGCAATTTGATTATGACATCCTCATCTCTAATAAGATTACAAAATTTCAAAATATTTTAATTCACTTGTCAAACTAAGTAGGTGTTTGCATATATGTGTTAATTCTATCCTATTTACTTTCATCAAGATATCATCTTTTTCTGCCATTTTTCTCTCTTGAAGTTCTTTCCTACTTCTGCTTTAGATCTGTCACTCATTTTTCTGCTCAAGAAAGAATCCTTTCTTTAAGCAAAAATGAAAAACAATGACGCCAGAGAAAAATAATGAAATACCACCTCCAGTAATCAGTAATATCGTTGATCTCTCTGTTCCCACCCATTTGCGCTTTTATCCATAACTACATGGCCTAAGGTTTAGGACGTATCCATTGTAGCACTGCAAAATAGAGATCCAATGTTGATCTAGCTAGCCTCTTACTTCTTTTTAATGATTTTATATCTAATACATAATCATCTATGTTTTTCTTGCATGGTTCGTTTGTGGGGTTTAGTAATTCAAGTATTATTAGGTTGTTCGCTGTTAGGTTGGTGGAACAAGTGATAAGAATTTCGAGATTGTTCAATTGTGTGGTTTGGTTTATAGATATTAATTAGTCCTAGGAACCATTTTGTACTAAAATGGTGGGATTAGCTTATCCCATGGTTAGTTGGCCCATATAGAAAATGAGATAAGCTAATCTGTGGGATATCTTTGTCCCCCATTTTGGTTAGCAAGCAACTCTTTACTGATTTTTAATGCATATATATGGTTTGAAGCCAAAGTAGCTGATATAGTTAAAGCCTATCTCTGTCTCTGAGTAGTTCAGTACTATTTTTGGGTAATTAAACTGATTGTATTAATCACCAAAGTGAAGGCATTACAAAACAACAAACTTTAGCTCAGCCTGTTTGATCTAAGGACTCTTCGAATCATAACAAGCGTATAGGATCATTGAAAATAAAACTATGTACTTCATTTCTCATCCTATTAGGAGATCTTACGCAAGCCGTATAGGAAATCTCCTTTCCAATAGTCTCCCAGTTTCTGCTATCCCCTCTGAATACTCTCCCATTTCGTTCAATCTAAATGGTGTAGGTGAGCTCAGAATATATCATTCTGAATATCTACCCACTCTTTGAATTACCTCTAGCTCTTTTTATGCAGTGTTACCGTTCACTAAATTTTTCATCCCTATATAAATAAAGGAAATTTAAATAGAGAAACATGAGTAATGAGGTTCATATTGTCACATCTCCCACTTGTTTAGGAATGTGTCATATGTTTTATTAAACTAGTTAAAGTCAAATACATATCATTGTAGTGGTTTGCCATTTATAATACTTTGATATGAAAAAGAAGAAAGAGTGAATGTTGAAAATTGTAAATTAAAGAATATATCTTCATCTTTTACTTATATCAAATTTCTTAAACTAATCTTTCCTTGTCTTTGATGTTGAAATGCCATCCATGACAATAACATAATGTTCATCTGCACAACTTCTACGGTGTGATCCTGGTCTTCCTCGTAAAAAGAGATTAGATGGAGAGTCTCCACCTCTTCCTACTCCGTGCTTATGCCTCATAAACATTCTATTCTGTCTCGATGTTTCTTTTCCTTTTTTTATCTCTATGTGGTTTACTGTTAAAGTAATTCGCTAATTTGTATGTTCTTACATAAATTATAGAAGTGCATTGGATACATTCTTAAAAAGAAAAACATGTTAAGTGAGGGCTCATATAGCCGACTCCAACTTGTTTAAGAATTAGCTTTGACGTATATAAATGACAAAACTCTAGTATATATCATTGTACTGGTGCAATAATGCTAGTTCATTTTTTTCTTTGCTACTAAAACCGCTGAAAGGATAATCCGCCCCTCTAGTTTCATTTGACTTTCATCAACTTTTTGCACCATCTTTGCAAAGATCATTTTTAGTCATCCTTTTGTCTTTTATAACTAACCTTAAAAGTCATATTTTCCAACCTTTTGATAGTGGGAGAGAAAAACTCCAAACTAGAAATTCCTGTTAAAAAGGCATGAAGTTTAAGAAATAGAACTTCCCGATATCTCAGCTGAGTTGTTGTGTGACGCCATTCCTCAACATGTAGAACATAGCAGAAGGTAAGGCAGAGAAAGCAGGGAGCAGGGAACAGGGAACACTACTTTCTGTTACCTATTGTTTATTTTCTGATCTTGAACAATCTTTAACCAATTAAGATTGTTAACCATTTTGCTGCAGTTAAATTGTTTCTTCAAAAATTGCTGATGATATATTTCCTTGACTAACATTTGATAAATTTCTTCTTTCCTTTGCCTGTTCAATGAGGCTTTTTTTTTTGTTTCTAACTAACTTGAATGCAATGCAGATCAAGATAAGATTGTTGATGTGCTGCCAACATACAACACATTTGGTGCCTGAAACAAGGGATTTTATGAGTTCTTAAACAGACTTTTTAGTGTTTTGATGTGTTTTTGTGTTAATCTTGCAGAAAAGTTAGATTGGCATGATTTTGGAGAAAAGTTGCAGAATTTGCTGAAGCATGGGCCTTACGAGCCGACCTACGAGTCGTAGCTCAAGCTACGAGTCATAGGGTGGTGTCGTAGCAAGAATCAGAGACCAAAATTCAGAAATCTGCTAAGTGAAGGTCACCCTACGAGGCCATCATATGAGTCGTAAGTTACACTATGACTTGTATAAGTGGACTCGTAGCAAGAATCAGAGACCAAAATTCAGAAATCTGCTAAGTGAAGGTCACCCTACGAGGCCATCATATGAGTCGTAAGTTACACTATGACTTGTATAAGTGGACTCGTAGCAAGAATCAGAGAGCCAAGATGTTGGACCAAAAACTGAAAACCAAGACTACGAAACCAACATACGAGTTGTAGTTCAAGCAACAACTCATACCTATAGGTCATATTAGTTTTAGTCTAAGATGCCAAGAACCTGATACGAGACCTCAACTATGACTCGTAGGTCATCTTGGGAGTCATACCTGCATAACTTATCAGATACCAGCTGTCTTTTTTGTGTAAATTCCAGGGTTACTTTGTAAATACTATATATAGTTTAAGTTACGTTTTTAGCACGAGGGTTGGACAAAGATTCAACATAGACTATTGAGAAATACATTTTTGAAGCTTTTCTTAGTTATTTTAGATTAGTTTATTATTCTCTCTTGGAAAACCCATTTTTGGGATTGCAAACTTTGCCTTGTACTCATTGTTGATCAATCAAGCTTGTGGGTTTGCAATTTGTGGTGCCTATTTCCTTCATTTGTATTGGTAAAGCTCTCAACTATGTTTATTATTTGCATTCTTGTGTGTTTTGCCATAGCATGAATAGCTAAGCACCCACAACTTGGGGTTGTGAGAACCATGGATAGTTGACATTGAAATAACCTAGGTTGCTTGCATTTCCATGATTAGGGTTTTGCATGTATTATCTATTTTCCTTTATGATTATTGTTGTTAGGTGGTGGCTAACACCGAACCCCGCCTACTATCATGGTCTCGATCAAGGTAGTGATGAATAGGAAAAGAGAAGTAGATGACATAATTCGATTGATGTATTCTCGTCTAATTGTAGCTATGTTGTCTAGGGTAATCAAGTCGATGAACCATGGGGAATATAATTCCCAAGTTATCCCAAAAATTGAGTATTTCCTATCGTTATAGTTAGTGTTAATTTTATTTTGTTTTTGAATCACAACCCCCCTTTATTTAGAGATTGTAGTCATAAATGCTAGAAGTGATTAGTGGTGAAATCTTGTAATCAAGCCCTGTATTACCTGTGGATTTGATCCTAAGCTTGGTTAATTACTGACAACGATCGCTTTCTTATTAGAGCGTGAAGATGATAAGAAATTATGGCACCGTTGCCGGGGAATACGACTAAGTTTTGATTTGATTTCACTATTAGTTAATTTTGGTGTTGATTTTTAGAGTCTCTTGTACTCTAATTTTGTTTTTGTTTTTGTTGTTTGATTTTATTTGTAGGGTATATTAGGTTGTATACCCAACATGAGGAGCCAAGGTAATCCCTTAGCTCCACTCAATTTGGAGATCCATCAACTACCAAGAAGAATAACTCAAGTGAATGAGGATATTGAGGTTGAGGAGGAGATGCATACGAACAAGGATATGGAAAGAAAGGAGAATCCATAACAAAGGGGCAACAAGCCACAAATCAGAGACTTCAATGAAAATGCTTATGGATGGTATCAATATCGATTAAACCCTATGGCTATGGATGTTATCGGTGCTATAGTACTTCCTTCTCTACCGATAACTACTAAGTTTACGGTATCGAGTGGATTGCTCCAAATGCTCCAAAACTGTGGTCTATTTACAGGGCTACCTTCGAAAGATCCCCACCGTCATTTTCAAAACATGGTATTTATTTGCAAGAATGTCATGGGGACACAAAACCTTTCTCTAGATGCTGTGGGTTTGAGAATGTTTCCACTGTCATTGACTAGCAATGCATCTGTATGGTTGTCTGAGTTTCCTCCCGGTATGATCACAAGTTAGGCTGAACTTCAAAGAGTATTCCTTGAAAGATACTTCCCAAGATATAAGAAGTTAAAACTCAAGGACCAAATCAATAACTTTGAGTAATTGTCGGGTGATTCTATTAGCACAACATGAGAGAGGTTTACTAAATGCTTGAGGATGGTCCCTGATCATAAGATTGTGGATGATGCCTTGGTTGAGATTTTCTATCGGGCACTTGAAGAGAATAGTCAAGCTTGTGCCGATACAATCATGGGAGTATGTTCTTAGACCAACCTTTCGCATTGATAGCCGCAAGGATGGAGTAAGTGGACAAAATAAATAGAGCATGGGGTCAATGAGAGCAGGAAGTGATCAAACCCCTCTTGTATAGTTAATACCAATAGGTGTAGCAAGTGGTCAAAACAAATAGAGCAAGGGCTCAAAGAGACTAAGGTGCACTGAAACTTTCTTGTGCGGTAAACACTAATAATGAGCATGCAAAGGTAAACGAAGAGATCATGGAACAACTTGCTCAACTTCGCACAAGCATGGACTTGGTTTTAAAGCAAAATCAAGCAAGTATTAAGGTGGTCAGTCACCAACCTTTGAAGGCTCCCACGTATGATGATCCATTCTTTGATGAGGATGCTTGTTTTGTAAGCAACAAAGTTGGGGTTTTCGGAACAACCCTCAAGGGTCACATTCAGACTAATGGAGGCAAAACTTCAAGAATCAGGGTCAGAACTTCAACTATGATGGGATGTTTAGAGACAACCGGGGTGGATACTATAAGAGAGAGAGTATTCCAGATAGATAATAGGGGAGAAGAGAGGGTTTCACGAATGGTCCTTGTGTGCCACCACACAATCGTGATGCTGGATCAAGCAACTCCAGGACTGAAGAAATGTTTGAAAAATTATTGAAGCGAGCCAACCATCACGATGAAATTTTAAAGGGAATGAAAGTAGATACCTTAAGTATTAACCAAAAGATAGAGTCTCACTCGGTGGTGATCAAGCGACTTAAACAATAATTTAGGCAAGTTTCTTCACAATTGAACCAACGCCAAAAGGGCGTATTACCTAGCAACACGGTTCAAAATCCTAAGAATGAAGGGCATTGCATGGCGGTGATGACTAGGAATGGCAAAAGTGCTATGAACCCCCTTATACCGAAGGTGGGAAATAAGAACTGCAAGAAGAGGATGAAGGAAGGAACCCAAGCATATAACAAGAAAGAGCAACCCAAGAAATATAAAACCTTTCCGAGGCCCCCTCTCCTTTCCCTCAAAGGCTTGGAAAAAAAGGGAGGAAGGTATGTCTGAAATTTTTTTGGTGGTGTTCAAAAAATTTTCAGTGGACATCCCTTTAGTTGAGCCCCTTGAGAAGATGCTGGGACATGCCAAATGGATGAAAGAATTAGTCAAAAAGAAGCTAAATGTGAGCCAAGACCTCTCCAAGAATGTTCAATATTGTAGTGCCATCACTACAAAGCCCTTAGTGCAAAAGCGCAAAGACCCGGGTGCATTCACCATACCATGCACTGTAGGAGAGCTAGCATTTGCTAAAGCACTATGTGATTTGGGGCTAGCATCAACTTAATGCCTTTGGCCATATTCAAAAAACTGGGTTTGGGGAGCCTTGTCCCTATAAAAATGTAGTTGTTGATGGCAGACAGAACTACTAAGAAACCTGTGGGGATTGTGTATGATGTGTTGGTGAAGGTAGACAAATTTATATTTCTTGCAGATTTTGTTATACTTGACTGTGAAGTTGATTTTGCAGTTCCAATCATTTTAGGAAGACCTTTCTTAGCCACAGGCCGGGCATTAGTAGATATGGAGAAGAGTTTACTCACTTTCAGGTTTGGTTAAGAAGCAGTGGTGTTCCAAGTAGGTCAGCAGGATAGAAAAAGTAATGAGTTCCAAGTTATCTCAATGATTACTATGGATGAGGAGGATGAAATAGAGATCCCGATAGAATTGAGAATCGGGGTTGATCCTCTGATAGCCGTGTTGATGAACTTCAATGGTGACAACATTCCTGATTAAGAGGAAATAGTAAATGCTCTTGGGGTGTCAGTTGGCCCAAGGCAACAAACAAGGTTGGAATTGAACTTACGCAACAGGGAGAAACCACCTACAAAACCCTCTTTAGAAGTTCCACCAGAGGTAGAGTTAAAGGCATTACCATCACATCTGAAATATGCATACCTGGGAGAGAATAGTACATTACCTGTCATCATTGTAGCATATTTGGGTGAAGCCCAAAGAGAAGCCCTAGTCTCAGTTCTCAAGCAGTACAAGAGAGCCATTGAGTGGACAATTACAGACATCATTGGCATACCCCCTGGGATATGCACTCATAAGATTCAGCTAGTCAAGTATTACAAACCAAGTATTGAGCATCAAAGGTGGTTGAACCCCCCAATGCAAGAGGTTGTGAGGAAGGAAATCATCAAGTGGCTAGATGCAGGAGTAATCTACCCAATCACTGATAGTGAGTGAGTGAGCCCAGTGCAGTGTGTTCCAAAGAAGGGAGGTATCACTGTAGTGCCTAATGAAAAGAATGAGTTTATCTCCATGAGACTAGTCACCAGATGGAGAGTGTGCATGAACTACATGAAATTAAATGCCTTTACAGAAAAGGATCATTTTTCTATGCCCTTCATGGATCAAATGCTCGACAGACTGGCAGAAAAAGGATGATATTATTTTCTTGATGGATATTTCGAGTATAATCAAATTGTTATTGCACTTAAAGATCAAAAGAAGACAACATTCACATGCCCTTATGTTACCTTTGCATTTAAGAGAATTCTCTTTGGACTTTGTAATGCTCCAGCCATATTTCAAAAATGCATGATGTCTATCTTCTCAGACATGGTTGAAAGTATTATTGAAGTGTTCATGGATGATTTCAGTGTCATTGGCCAGTCTTTTGAAGAATGCCTTCTACATTTGCGTAATGTGTTGCAAAGATGTGCCGAGAGTCATTGGTGCTAAATTGGGAGAAATGTCATTTTATGGTGAAAGAGGGCATCATACTTGGTCACAGCATCTCGGGTAAAGGAATTGAGATGGATAAAGCAAAAATTAAGGTGATAGAGAAATTGCCACCACCAGTTATAGTAAAAAGTATCAGAAGTTTTTTAGGCCATGCCGGATTCTACCGCCACTTTATAAAGGACTTTTAAAAAATCTCACAAACCTTGTGTAAGCTACTAGAAAAAGATACAAAGTTTGCACTTGATGATGCATGCATGC
Source organism: Solanum virginianum (assembly GCA_000787875.1). Classification (NCBI taxonomy): domain Eukaryota; kingdom Viridiplantae; phylum Streptophyta; class Magnoliopsida; order Solanales; family Solanaceae; genus Solanum; species Solanum virginianum. Next base: position 413 of record BAUE01088602.1, on the reverse strand, counting down.
ATGCCTTTAAAGAATTAAAAAGAAGGCTAACCACAACACCTATTATTGTTGCTCCATATTGATCACAACTGTTTGAATGAATGTGTGATGTGAGTGGGGTTGCATTCGAAGTGGCATTGGGGCAACAAAGAGAGAGAGTCCTACATCTAATCTATTATGCCAGCAAAGCACTGAATGTGGCCCAGAAGAATTACACTGCGATCGAATAGGAATTGCTTGCATTTGAAAATTTTCGTTCATATTTGTTGGGAGCTAAAGTGATTGTGCATACAGACCATGCAACACGCAAATATTTGATAGCAAAGAAGGATACAAAGCCAAGATTGATTAGATAGGTACTTCTCTTGTAGAAATTTAATTTTGATGTGATTGATAGAAAAGGATCAGAAACTCAGGTTGTCGATCACCTTTCT